>JAQGAF010000265.1:0-61497 GCA_034687865.1 Kryphioiulus occultus
GTGAATGATAAGTGCTTAATTCATACTACATACTAAAGATTGTTCTTACGCTCTTACAGAATGAATGAAAAATGTTTGTCCTCCAGAAAAGTCAACAGGATTGTTCTATAAAACTAGTCAATGCTCAGCATTCCTACAGGGTGGACGAAAAGTCTTTCATCCTCCATGCTGAAAGAAAAGTCATTCGTCCTACAGGGTGAATGTAAAGTCCACCATATATCAGGATGAGTCAAAAAGATTGTTCTTACGCCCCTACATGATGAATGAAAATGTTTGTCCTACAGAACAAGTCAACAGGATTGTTCTACAAAACTAGTCAATGCTCAGCATTCCTAAAGGGTGCAGGAAAAGTCTTACGGTCCTACAGGGTGAATGAAAAGTGCTCCATTCTACAGGATGAGCCAAAAAGATTGTGCATACGCTCTTACAGGACAAGTCAAAAGGATTGTTCTACAAAACTAATCAATGCTCAGCATTCCTACAGGGTGAACGAAGTCTTACTCCCTAAAGGATGAACGAAAAGTCCATCATCCTCCAGGGTGAACGAAATGTTTACGTCTTACAGGGGGAAGAAAAAGTCTTGGGTCCTACAGGGTCAACGAAAAGCCTTACTCCCTACAGGGTGAACGAAAAGTCTTGCTCCCTACAGGGTGAACGAAAAGTCTTATCCCTACAGGGTAAACGAACAGTGTTACATACTACACGGTGAATGATAGGTGCACCATACTACAGGATGGGTCAAAAGTAGCGACTCACGATTTCCCACACTTACCGGACAGCACCTGGGTCCAGGCGCAGATGTGGAAGACGGTGGAGGCCCTGAAGAAGAAGAAGAGCAAGAGGCAGCAGATGCAGAGCAGCACGAAGATGACGGACAGTCCGACGAAGACGGTGGCTGCTCGGAAGGCTGCCGAGGGGATGGAGCCGAAGTCGTCCAGCCGTCCCGAGCACAGCATCTCGTGCTGGTCCTGCACCAGGTGACAGCGCTTCCAAAGGCCGAAGTGACCGGAACCACGGCTGGACGCGGTGTCCCCCAACCACTGCGGCTGCACGAAAACCACAACGTTGATGATGGCAAAGCAGATGGTGAAGATGCCCCACAGCACACCGATGGCCTTCGAGTTGCGGACGTAGCTTGTGGCGTACAGGTGGGCAGTGTCCGAGTAGTCGTACGACTTGGAGTCCAGGGCACTCATCTTGGTGGACCGGAAGTCTTAATTCTGGAGAAAAGTAAGCAATGGGCTCAGGATGGCATCGTCTCACTTGGTTTCTGGCGATGTTTTGACTGTGTTTTGGACGACGAAAATGGCCGCCGTGCACCTGGGGTGAGGTTTCCTGCCAAACTGGTTGCTGTAATTGTTGTACTTGTTGCTGGCCCGATTGTGAGAGGTGGAGGTACGAAAATTGGCAGTGACGTCATTTGGGAGGGATTTGGAGACCGCATTCCTACGGATGGCTACTCTGGCGAGACGCCTTTTGTGCCTCCCTACAATTTGACCAGCTAAGCAGAGCCCTGAGGGTGACACTAGTTGCTTTCCCCAAAATCCCAAAATGCCCCAAAGCGGAATACTGGTCTTTGCATTGCATTGGTTCCATGCAGCTAACGTGGAACGTTGGGGTTAAAAGGTGGAAAAATTGAGTCAACTTGGACAAATGCAAGCAGGAATCAACGGGCATGGAACGAACGGTGCTAACTGGAATTAAATTACCTGTTCTAAAGTTAACCGAAATGAAAACAAAATGTTGTAGAATTAACTGAAATGAAACGATCTGGTCTAAATTTGACGGAAATGAAAGTTCTTTTTGAAAGTAGACTGAAATTATTTGGGCTGTTCTATAGTGAACTGAAATGAAAAAATTGTTGTAGAGTTAAATGAAATGAGATTTTGAAAGTAAACTGGAATGAAATGAGATTTTGAAAGTAAATTGAAATGATGCACACGTGAAGGTTGTTCTAAAATGGAATATGATATGATATGTTGTAAACTCAACTGAAATGAAACGATCAGGTCTAAATTTGACTGAAATGAAAGGGCTTTTTGAAAGTAGACTGAAATTATATGGGCTGTTCTAAAGTGAACTGAAATGAAAACAATATGTTGTAGAGTTAACTGAAATCAAATGAGGTTTTGAAAGTAAACTGGAATAAAATGAGATTTTGAAAGTAAACTGGAATGAAATGAGATTTTGAAAATAAACTGAAATGATGTGCACATGAAGGTTGTTCTAAAATGGACCGATATGAAAATAACTGTTGTAAAGTCAACTGAAATGAAGCGATCTGTTCAAAGTAGACTGAAATGAAAGGGCTGTTCAAAGTAGACTGAAATTATATGGGCTGATCGAAAGTGAACTGAAATGAAAGGTACTGTTGTAATTAAAGTGTTCTAAGTGTTCTAAAGTGAACTGAAGTAAAATGAGCTTTTGAAAGAAAACATAAATTATATGGGATATTTTAAAGTGAACTGAAATAAAAAGAAAGTTTGAACAGTTAACTGGGATGAAAGTTAACTCCATTGAAATGAGTGGTTCTATTTCAGATCACTCCAAAGTTACCTGAAATGAAATGTGTTGTTGAAAGTGAATGAAATGAACTGTTAAAAAGTTAACTCGGCTCAGCCCCATTGAAATGATCAGTTGAAGGTGAACTGAAATGATCTGGGCTGTTCTAAAGTGATCTAATATGAAAAGAACCGTTGTAATGTTAATTTAAATAAAATGAAATGAAATGAGCTTTCGAAAGTAAACTGAGATTATATGGGAGAGATTACAAAAGCACGAAGGAACCCGTCCTTAAGGCTAACATTTACGTAGTATTTGATTTGTTAGAATTCACATGAGATTATATGGCCTGTTCTAAAGTTAGCTGAAGTTACTCGATCGTTCTAAAGTTCTCTGAAAATGGAACGATTTGAATAAACTATAGTCTATTCTAAAGTTTTCCGAATGTCGAACAAATAGACTAATCCGTTTCACAATTATTGCTTGTAAAGTTATTTGATCTGATTTAAGACTGTAACTGAAGGAATGGAACAATTGCACATATACGACTGAACGTTCATTTATAATTAAATTATTACGCTGCTTAAATGTTCAATAGGGGAAGCCCGGAAATGTTTACGTTTCATTTTGTTTAAATTAATGCATTCGACAGCGTTTTCTGAACGTATTGTTAATTTACGGATTGTGATGTGGCGATTATTTTGGTGTTTACGATTAATCGGTGCTGCTTTTTTATAAAATCTGGTATCACAAGATGGTACAATGAAGTTGCCAAAACCAATTGTGAGAAACTCATCTGCTATAACAAAAAAAATTCTTTATTTATTTTGAACGCTCTGAATACCTGTAATCCTCGCAATTCATCGAGCGTTAATAATGCAGGTAATTGACATTTCGAAAATCAAAAAAGTCACTTGATACAATAACGTTTTTTGGGGAGTATATAACATTTCTTCTACCACGTAAATTCTATTGAACTTTGAAATGGATACGGGAATATAAGAAATTAATGGAAAAGAGATTGTCTTTTTATTATTCACTTATGAATAGTATCATGCTTTTAAGAATGTTGAAAAATTGTGCTTTGGTAGAATGCCGTTTCTAAATTTTTTTTGTGTTCCGTTAAAAATTCAGCAAGCTGCGAACAAATATATTTTCTTTGTCTCCAAAATTAATTCACGCATATATACGTGATATAATAGGTATATTTTCTTTATTTTCAAAAGTCTCTTTTAAGAAAGGGAAAAATTACAACAAAATGCACAACAAATTTACAGTAAAGTAATGAAGACAGAATAGTGGTAAGCCCAATAGGTTTTTATTTTATAAATTACTTAATTTATTTTTTATGTATTTGTTATTAATTTTTATTTCATTAATAAATATACTATATACTTAGTTAAACTTTTAAATTATCTAAATATTAAAATACTAAGCAATACGCAACACTTGTTCAAAATGCATTTTACTGCAACATTTTTACAGAAATTTAGAATTTTCCCGGTTTCTACAAATTGCATGCTGGGAACCTTTCCATTGTAAGCCGATATGACTTTTCAACATCCAGTTATTTACCCCTGTAAAAACAATTCTCTATAACATGATAGTGCACTATTATTTGTCAAAAATGTACCTAACATTATTTGTTAATCGAATTTATTTGCTTAAAAATGCAGGTTTATTGCTTTTTGAAGAATAGGGATTTGCATTTAGTGTTTACTTGGTCATATTGAGTACCAGTTTGATTCGTTGGTAATGTGATGCGTTAGGATATGCAGCTTTGATCAATAATCCTAACCTTGCACGCACTGAAACTTTTTCGCATTTGTTTCGGCTTGCCAATGCGGTCATGTATATATGTCCTTATGATAGGGACAATGTCCCAATAAGAAATGATTGATTATTAATTATGAATTGCAATTACTGTTAATCTAATTTTGATCACACTCTGTATTTAATATATTACTTAAAATAAGACAAGATAGATTAAAAACATATATTTTTTTTAAATTTGCCAACGGGAAAATAATAAGTAAAATTAGGCTTGGGTATCCGACAGCATTGCTGCATTGGCCGTCGCTATTTCTGAACGTTCCAAGTTTGGCATTTTCATCAAATATCTATTTTACATGCCATTTATTTAATTTGAAGCTTGATATTCAGCTATGGATCAAAAGAAACCGAAAATCGAGGACCTATATACGAAGTTACCGTGCCGAAAGACCCAGATTGACCTTTTAGTTGGGATGTTTGGACAGGTAATGTGAAAGGCTATCGCATGCTGCTTATTGTACATGTACTGTATGTATGGTATGGTATGTGATTTTTCACAAGGATGATAACTTGTATCCCACTGTCATTGCGCAATTCTGATAACAGGACATGTGCCTGTTTTGGTGAGCAGGAGACCATTTCTTTTTCGTGAAATCCAGTACATGCAGGCCTCGCTAAATAGCGTGTCTATAACCTAGTCTGTAGACCTACAGTATTATGTATGCAAATATCTTCAATTTCAAGCTCTCCAATAAATTTCTTATTAGTCGACCCCATGTTCCAATTCTCAGTTTAGTTATCACTTACTGATCTGATTGTAACATCGTACATTTTTTTTTATTTCAGCCCAAGCACATCCCATTCCAGAGTATTTTTATTTACGGACATTCGGGAACAGGGAAGTCAGCTGTTGTAGCATCTGTATTGCAGACCATGCAGGTAGGACTTTCTTTAGCAGAAATTTCACTCTAGCCCTAATGGGAAATATTAAATAGGATGGTCATAGGAGGGTCATTCTGCACGCATAATGATGGTTGTGCACCTTTGTGCCTAGGATAATGCAAAGCATATTTTTATAAATTCACTTTTTATTCTGCAGCATTGATATTTTTACTGTAAGTTATCACATTCTTTAGGAACACAAAACTATTTTTCAAAATAATTTCCATAATTTGAAAGGCATCATGCCTATGCCTGTGCAATAAAAATGTATTTAGGTGCATGTGCATAACAACAGAACATTGATGCTGTAGTACGCGATTCATCCATGCATGAAGTTTCTTCAGATTTTCCATTTACGAATTGGAATTAATAGTGGTAACTTTTGGCATGATGTCAGCTAACTTGAGTCCTGAATCCCAAAAAAATTGCTGCCATTTATCGTGTTGTGAGACCATTCAACTTGATGGAAATTATTTTGAAAAATTGTTTTGCGTTCATGAAGGGTGTAATATATAACAATAAAAATCCCATTGTGGTAGAATAAAAGCAAAAAATTAAATTGGAATTTGTGTCCCAGATTAGCTATCCAGAAAGTTGATTTCTATGATATGTCACATTGGCCTTGGCTGTGCAACTTCGTTACAGCCTTTGTTTTTACAATTCGTATATTTTGCTGCGTTCCTTGCTTCAAGTCCCTTGCAATTTCAGATCTTGGGTTTCTGTCGAGTGTGGTTATACTTTAGTACACGTGCATTTGTGAAATGTCGGTTTTGAATTGAAGTGACATCTTGAACATTGTTTGTTTTTAGGTGCCTCATGCAATCTTGAATTGTGTGGAATGCTATACACCGCGCCTGCTTTTCGAGCTGCTTCTGAATCGCATTTCCAAAACTAATCCTGGTCCTGAAAATGGGTATACTAATTTTGCCAACTGCGATAACTTCAATGATTTCATTCATCAGTTGAAACGAGCCATTGAGACACAGCAAATTGGTGAAGATACCGTTTACATCGTAAGCTTGCTAAAATGATCACAACTTTATAATTTTGGGGCCGCATTCTTTGATCTATTTCTGCAGATTTTCTAAGTGAGATAATCTCATGTTGTTCAATTTCAAATATGATTTGGAGATTAAAATTAAGAACCCATTCCAATCACAAATACAGATTGATTGGTTTCTTGTTGTTCAGCATATTACCCTCTCGGATGTTAATGAATTTTACATGTATTCTCCATTTGATGTTTTTTCTGTTAAAGGTGCTAGATAAAGCCGAACGACTTCGTGCTATGCCTGCAAACATTTTGCCTGCGTTTATGCGGCTGCAGGAACTGGTAAATATCGATATTTATAAGTAAACTATGTTTTTTTTAAATGCAGACTAGTTGATTTTATTGCGATATAATTTTTAATCTAGTTGTCCGAATTCCATAAAACTCTTGCATGAACCGTTGGCTTCATATTAAAGCATTTTTTTGCATTGTTTTCTAGATGAAAATGAACATTTGTGTGATTCTAATTAGCGAAATTGTTTGGGAGAAATTTCGGATTGCTTCAGGGATGTCGGAGCCAATTTGCATCCACTTTCCGGGATATACGAAGGGTAAATAAAATTCATTAACCATTGTGTGTCTTTCAGCTGTTGCCAATTTGTAACGTCACTAAAATGCTTTGGTTCTGTTTTTGAAGATGACTTGTGCACAATTCTTACGATGGAATGCCCGCCAACTTATTCCTTGGCATTTTACACCAATTACATCCATCTAGTACTTAGTGTGTTTTACTTGGTTTGCCGTAGTTTGCCAGAAATTCGATATTTGGTAAGTTTTCATAGTAGCCTAACCAAAAGCTTGCAATGTGCAGTTTTCCTTAAAACGTATCCATGGCTAGATGGCAATCATATTTTTGATGTCAATGTAAATCAGGTTCGGCAAAATTTTCCGAAATATGTGGATCCCATCGTGAAAGGAGATGCCAATGAGGGCGACACAAAGACCTTGTGGAAGAACATCGAGCCGCAGTTGAAACGGGCCCTGCACAACGTTTACATGAGAGAATCCGTAGTGGAGAAAGATGGTACTGCCCCACCGCTGCAGCCCAATCGGTCAGTGCTTGAGCTGCCATTCTATTCGAAGTTCCTGCTGATTGCTGCATATTTGGCCTCTTACAATCCTGCCAAAATGGATAGAAGGTTCTTTGTGAAGGTAGGTGAACTGGTGCTTGTTCATTTTCTTTACTGATCGGTCAAGCCACTTATTTTATCCGATAATATAGGCAGAAAACAAGAAATTTATATATATATATATATATGACTCAGAATACCACGCTTTCGATCATTACCAGTATTTGCATGGGATTAGGGTTTGCAAAGTTGTGGAGACCTGTAGGTCTGGCAGTTCTTGCTAGAACAACCTTAGAATTTGTCGTTATTAGTGAAGTTATAGTTTACTTTTGATTTCTTGCATTGAACTTCTTACTTGTGCTATTGTCGGTTCGTCGTGCATCCTTTGAAGCCATTTCAGATTGCTAATTTGACATGTTGCAGAAACATGAAAAGGTTGGAAAACGGGCGAAGTTGAGCAGCATGAAACGTAATATGAAGGTAAGAAATGTTGCACATTTAAGGTAATTTCAGCATGTCATCATCCTGTGAAACCAAATTAACGTTTCCGGTGATACCCAGGACATACCAAAGAGAAACGCGATAATTAAAAAACATGGTAGATAAATGTGGTTACCTACCACGTTAATGATTAGGTGAATATCCTGCTTTGGCAGTTTGTGCAATGGATTCTGGGAGCATGTACTGGCAACACTGCAGAAAATGTTGCCGTGTTCTGATCTCGTTTTCCGTTACTGAGTGAGGACATACAGCAAACGTCATCCCGGTTATCGTCATTATCTAGTTTGTAAATCTAGATATTTCAGCTTGGTATATCCTGGGTATAAGGTCCATCCATTCGTGGACTGCATTAGCTGCAACTAGGTTAGAAACTCAATAATTTTAAGGGTTATTTATGTAGGTATATGTAATTAACTAGTCAAGAGTATGCCCAAATATCCCCAAATTTTAGTTAAGGAGTCCATTAGAACTAGGTTGGTTACCACGAACAAACTCCTACATGGGAGATCGCATTTAGACTAAAGGTTTTCTATCATTGAATTTCTCAAGGTTTCATGCCACCTGCTGGGTCCCAAGCCGTTTACGCTTGACCGTCTACTAGCCATATTTTATTCCATCGTTGAAGATAAAGTGGAACCTACTGCTCGAATTTTCTCACAGGTTTGTCAGGGCGGTTCATTGCCTTATTTCTTTGAAGTGAAATTTCAAGTACTTCCGCATTCATTTCTACTGGGGAACTTGAAATCGTTTGTATTTATCGGAGAATTTATTTTATACATGTTCTACATGTATACTCATGGAGGGTATCGAACTTTCATAATTTTACTGTACATGGAAAATTGCTTCTGGGTTTCAGATTGCTTCATTAGTTTCATTGCACCTATTGTCTCCAGTTGGCCGAGAAACCTTGGATATGCCAAAATATAAGTGCGTGATATCGTTAGATTGCATCAGGCCCGTTGCAAGGTGCTTTCAGTTGTATTTCTTTTCACTTTTTCTATTCTTGGGTCGCATGATTGCTTATTTTGCTTTTTTGCCCACATGTAGAACGGTCGATTTTGACCTCGTGAGGTATCTGTACGATTTTAATTAAAGCACTCGCAACTCAGAAGACAACTTTAAAGTAAGTTTCTTGCATTTCAATTCTAAACTGTAATAGCTTGACATGTTTTCTGCGCCACTCCCAAGGCAAATTATGAGAAATTGTAGTTATTGTGGATTTTTTGTATTTCTGGTGTAAATATGTAGCAGTAATAGTAAAGATGCTCAAACCAGTTTTCTGATATACATGTATTTATAAACAAAATTCATTATTATATAGGTTCTAGACAGTGAAGATCAACAAAATTGTTTAGTGTTATTACTTTAATATGAATTAACATCATTGAACTTCTACGTCGGACACCTGTAAATGTTTTTTGGCAAATCATAGATTCCTGAATACTAATTAGCTACAATACTGTAATGATTTTTACACTTTCCCATATTTTGACGCTTCTATAATCCAATATGGCAGCTCTAAAACAAAGTTTTAGATCTTTCTTATCATTGATAATTCTTAAATTTGATTTCATTTTGTTGGGCCAAACCTGACTGTAGTGCTATGCCAGGTCAACCCGTGACAGGGATAGAGCAAGCTCCAAAACCCCGTCTGTTTCCAAAAATCAGTTTAACATTCGAATCCTTCAGTGAAGGATATATCAGATGTCAAGCTGATAAGAACAGATACTACACTTTGATCTTAGCCATGAGGCCGAGAAGCGATACCAAAAGTCTGTCAGCGATGGAAGGTCATTTTTTTTTTAGAAGGATGCCCTTGTGCTTGACTTTACGAAAACAATTACATTTCTGGTTGCGTTTCAAATAAACCGCTTATTTTTGAGCAAAAACGAATTTGATACATAATTTGGGCAATTTCGGAGTCATTTAATAGGGAGAATTCAGCAGTGTTATCGTAAATATTAATCGTTTTGAAGTTGATCTTTAATTCCTCGCCCGTGACTCGGGCCAATGAGCATCCGTGTGCCACACTGTGTATAGCTATCAGCTTAGGGAAACGCCTATTTAGCGAAATGGCCCAATGACGTGGCGCGTGCCATGCTACCCCCTATTGTTCGAAACAAAGATGGTGGCCAATGATTGTTTCAGAAAATTCCAGAGTCTACTGTAAGTCAGGTTGTCTCCCAGTTTTTTTTGCGTTTATCGTTGGGTTTCGACATTGACATTTCATACAAGCTTCCAGGCATACGACCTAATGTAAATAACTTTGACGTAACTTTTCCAAATGCCTGATGGCAAGTTAGTAATGTGCTTGGGACGTAGTGTATTGACATGGCGAATATGCACAAATCGACAAGGTGAGAGAAAAAACCTTTTATACACGTGCCATTCGTGTTAATTGCAATTATTTCGTGTTATTGTGACCGTGGGGTTTAACGTTTCATTACATTGCATAGAATTAAGATTTTTCCCTTGTCGTTTCAAGTTCAATGATTCGAAACTGAACGAAGTATGCAGTAATTGCAATTGTAGAGACTTATGAACGTTCAAGGTATACAATGTCATCACAAAATTGTGGATTTGATCACAAATGATGCACTTTAACATGCATACATACATTAATTTTTTTGTAAATGAAGAGTCGACAGAGCAAAACAGCAGCTGTGTTACAACCTACTGTATAACGGTAGAATTACGGAAATTGTCACCGTGTCATCGCACTATCTGACTAGTTCTACGAAGGGCAGTCTGAGAGCACTCTCAACTATTTGAAAAACATGTCTGGGATAACTTTCAACAATCCGTGAGTGATCACGGATCTCAGTACCACTCAGTCAACCTGTCTGATCTAGAATTCAGATCTAGAAGCGCTCTGAAATTATCTGAGAATACTGAACTATATTAGTGATCTCAGCTCTCGATATCAACCAGCAAACATATCTCGATATCGCTCAATTTTTGTCTGATAGTGATTTCAGATTGTCTGAGAGTGGTTTCCAATTCGAACAAGGTCGGAATTGTAAGAGCTACTTTGATCCAATTGATCGCATCCCTCAAAGATACTGACATACATGTAATACTTGAACGTTCCCTTTTATGAAAATGTCAAAGCTTTGCCTAGTGATCCGTTGACTAACGCCATCTAGGAGAAACGTTCTAACGTCTAACTCCGCAATTTATGGGCGCCCCCCGACACTACGCAAGCAGATCTGAATGATTCATCATTTCGATAGACCGAAGTGAAAGTGAAATATTGGAGCGTTGCTGTACTCATAATATTTGGTCGAGTTGGGGGATGTGGGGATAAATAGGGGGGTTCAATGTTGGTAGCACAAACGATAGATGAACCCTGGTCCCCTACTCCACTTATCCCCCTTGACTGGGTTTTTCAACGTGCAAATAATGCATTCTGGCAGTTAAAAATGTGGCCACGAATATATTATGACATGAAATATTGACGTGGCAAGACCGTCGCGTACATCTTCAGTTTAAGTTGCGTTTCCTAGTGTTGTTGCTCAGCGAGGTAGAAAATATGCCATATTTAACGAATTTCGTTATAAACGAAATTCAATACTATTTTCACTGAATTTATTGGTTACACTGACAACCCACGATTAGGATTGAATAGTACTGTTTAATAAACCTCATCGCGTGATTTGGAAACCCATTTGTTAGAAAAAATGAAAAAAGGCGAACTCAAATTACAAATGTTATACAGAAAATTTAGTGCAATTAAAAGTTTTCATTAAAACCCGTCGATTAGGATTGAAACGTACTATTTAATTAACCTAACCTCTTGATGCGCTTTTAATTAAAAACATAGGTTTCTAGAAAATAATGGCAAAATGGAGTGCCAAATATTCTAGAGAAAATTCAGTACAAAACTTGCAATGAATTCGTTTAGGATTCATTTTTATCGTTAGAAATTGCAGAAAAAACGAATTCAAACGTCTATTGCTTTGAATAACAATCCTCGATTTGGATTGGGATTGAAAAGTGCTATGTAAGTTAATTAAACTCACCGCATGATGTGCTTATGGTTTGAAACCGAATTATTTTAAAGAAATCTGAAAAGAATGGAAAAATCGAATTCCAAATATAGAGAAAATTCAATATAATACTGGTACAAGTTTCACTGATTTTATTTTTTTTCATTTTGGCTGTCGATTAGGATTGAAAAGTGCTATATAATTAATTCATCCAATGATTAGCTTATTGTTAGAATCCGAGTTATTAAACATTTAAATTTGGAATCTTCTATGAAAAATTCGCCTTCCAAGTATTCTAGGGAAAAATATACAATATACAATGAATTTATCGTAATAATAATTGACAATAAAAGAATTTATCATAGGCCTACTGTACAAAGTTTCGTATCCAACAATCTTGGCCAAATGAAGTCTAAAGTTCCACTAACATGTTTTAATTTATTTACCAGGGTGTCTACTGATCATTGAAGTCATAGAAAAGTCATGAAATGTGATTCAGGTAATGGAAACCATGAAAAAGTCATGAAATTTACAACAGGGTCATGACATTTTTGTCTTTTCATTTATTCACAAAATAAAAATTTGTGTTTAAATTAATTTGTCCATATGGAAAACATGTTGAAGTCCTAAAAAGTCTTGGAATTTGCAATACCACCTCCAGTAGACATCCTGTTTACGACTTCCAGATATGTAGTATTAAACATCATATGGATGCCATTGTTACACTTGCATTTCGTTTTAAAAAAGTCGAGGGAACATGCATGTTGCAGTTTTTTCTAGAAAGTTAGAACTACATGTACTGTATGTACATGTACATGCACATGCACTTTGCATTTCTAGACTATAATAATACGCGTGTTCCTTTAGAAGTTGATTGTAAGGCTGTGCTTGCGATCAATAAAACGATGATAACAGAGGAAGCGTATTGCGGATCATTTAATCGATGCCTAACCTCTCAATAAGCGATGTCAACCGCTAAGCATTTTATTATGCTAATCACGTTTGGCACCACCATTGTGAAATTAATGCATGCTAACGCTTTTATTCTTCTTTTATAGGCGAGCCTGGGATCGACGACCGAAATCCGACTTTTGTAATTATGTATAAAGGATATTTTATGGGAACCTTAAAGGCCATGTCAACCATTTTCATGTAAATAGAGCAACAACGTCAGCCTGCAAATACAAGGTAGGAAAACAGATGTTTTTTTTCTTTCTGGTCTGTCTGTCTGTTTATATGTATGTATGTATGTACAGTATGTATGTACATATGTATGTATGACGGTCAGCTTATAAGCTTGCGAAGGTCAGGTGTAGGATTTCGGTAATATTAGCTGAAGCGCTGTACCTGCAATTGCGGATGTGCGCAAATTGCCCTGGCGGATGGAGGATCCGCTTACCGGAAGTCGGTGAAAGTTTAGCCGAGCGCAAACATGAGAACGGATTTATTGGAAGAATGATGTCTGATTATATATATCAGTGAGAACAACAACAACAACAGAATGGGGAAATGATGGAGAAAAGTGGGGTCAAAATGGCGGCTGGACTCCATTACTTTTCAAGTCGAACTAAGTTCAGTTTCGTCTTAACTCATTTGGAAATACTGGAAAGTCTGAGAATACTGGAATGTTTATATTGAATCTGGTTTACGATATTGGGAATAGTATAGAAAATTATCCATGGCTTCATCAGGTTAACTTTTCGTTCATCTGAATGTTTTTATGGAATTCTCCAGTTTTGAGTTTAGTTTCAAGAGATGACCTTAACAAAGACGTACGGCCAAGATTTTTAAGCTCCTGTAAAAGTCAGGCAGATATGGCTATTCCTGTACTACTATAGGGAACATTTGTAATCCGATATCGGTCGTTAATCGGTTACCAAAAATCGATCTAAAATCGACCAGCCTGTTATTTTTTTTAAACCTCAATTTACATGAAGACATTTCCAAAAAAAATGACACGAAGTGTAAAAGACGTTGCACGTGTCGGCGTCTTCTGTTACCTGTAACATACATATTCAACTATTCAAATATATCCTCAAGTGGGTTACTGTGGGTAGAACATTTCCATTTTTATTGATTTCAACATGATGGAAATCATAGAAACCGAATTTTGCAAACATGATACAAGAAGGATACCCCAGTTAACCAGACATAAAGTAGTGCAGGGAGATCATAAAGTCCTTCTCTCATTAAAAAAATTAATTTAAAAAACTTAGTAACAAGGAACAAATTCTGGAAATAGGTGGATACCCTTAAGTTGTTATTTCATGTAAATGGTTCAATTCAACTCAGTACCTTACAATCAGTACATGTAAGGGTATGGGTGGGGTCCCCATACACAAAAATTCAATATTTCTTGTAATTTTTCAAATATTTCTCCTACGACAGTTTCTTAATTTTTTAATATTATTGTTATTTCTTACAAAATTGTGGTCCAGTTTCATTATTTCGTGATCAGATCTACTGTATATATTCTAAAATGTTCGCCCGATAGTATATTTGCTTGGGTCAAATCTATAAAAAAATTTCTTGAAATTGCCCGGAAAATTTCCAAATAGTGTCTGGGAAATCTGGAAAAGTCAGGGAAATGTATGACGGAAAAATACAAAAAATATACACTTGCGTGCAAAAAAAATCGACTCATCTGCAAGAATCGAGTAAAAATGTATTTTTCTCAGAAACCAAATGTCGGATTTAAAATCGGAAAAATGTGTTTTGTAGACAATTTATTCCTCTTTATAATTCGCTTAGTGTGAAAAGGATTTCTGCTGAGTTTCTCTGGAGAATTCTTTGGAGAACACATCCAATATGTCTGGATGTGTGTTTATTAAGCTCTGATAATCAAATTGCATTCTGAAACACTTTTATAGCCACAGGGGTATAAGAATGCATTCATGTACATGTATGTCATAAATAATGCAAATTTGGGTTCCGCTAAGTTCGACATTTTGCGCCTCAAATATCATAAGGAATTTTATGCAAATTAGGCGAATTATTAAGAGGAATAAATTGTCTACAAAACACATTTTTCCGATTGTAAATCCGACATTTGGTTTCTGAGAAAAACACTTTTACTCGATTCATGCGGGTGAGTTTTGTGTGTAACCAGATATGTAATTGTAAAAATTGACTGGTATTTTGCTTTTAAACGGCCAATTGTAGTTTATGACGAGAAAATTCAAACATGACGAGATTGTTCAAAGTGTACTAATCAGGATTGATTAATGTCTGAGCACAGGTATCTCGCATCGGATGTCCTAAGCAATTTATTGTTAATCTGCAAACAGAAGCGTACCCCATGGACCAATTTTAAACCGCTAGGAAGCACCGCCTCAATAGCGATTTATCGTTTTGGTCCCAACTGCCATAATTTCACGAAAATTGAAAATAATGGCACAAAACCCGCCATGTCAAACGTTGCCATGATGGAATATCTTGATCGTTTCCATAAACGGTCGACAGATGGCGCCACCCAAGAAACGCGTGCACATATGACGTAACGTTCCATTTCTTCTGATTCTGCATATGTAATTAGGGCGCCATTTTGTTAACCGTTTTTGTGATGTGACCAAGGGCTTCGGACGAGGATTATTTCACTAGAAAGGTGTACGAGTGACATGGCGAGTGTTTTCGTATTAATCATCGTAAAATTGAGCGGCGGACGTAGTGCTAATGCGAAATCGTGAGCATCTTGATCGCTGATCCAAAGAAAGTCAGCAAAAGGAGAAACATTGGTGGACTTAGGACCGTTCCAACGTTGCCTTTATTTATCGTTATGGAGTTATCGCTCTGGAATGTGCCGCCCTTTACTGGAGAACTGTAATATTCGGACGTCTGGACTTCCTTGACGACTTCTGGAACGAAAGAAAAGGTAAAAAAATTATAGTGACCGAAAAATTTTCGTAGGTTTAGCAGCATGATGACGCCGTTCACTCGAAGTGATGCCAGGTTGGAGTTGACAGCTTTCGTGGCGGCCATCTTGGGACTCAACCCGATGTACGCTTGCTCGTTTTTTTCTCATGTTCAATGCACCTTTTTTATCGTGTTGTAATTATAGCGATGATTTTAACTAATTTTTACACGCGCTTACCTTTATTCGGTTCGCCTTTGTCGTTGAATCCAACTCGCATGATGGTCGTCATGGTGATTTCGAATATCTTGTTGGGATCTTTTCCCAAGTAGTTTTCGTTCATGACTGCCCTTCGTTTTCTACCGTATCCTAATTGACCGTTACTGCAGGGAATCTAAATAATAGTGAAAGGGAAATCACTAAATCAATGAGTACGTGTTGGAAACTGCAAAATGAACATTTTTGCTCGGCTTATCTGTGTTTTTATTGTGCGGATACAGTTACTGTGGAACTATCAGAAATAATCTTTAACCTTGTCTACAACTAGAAAACGTTTCCTAGACACATGGTTTCTGGAAAAATAATTCCTCAAATTCTTACCACATTTCTAACGAGGAAACATGCTTGAGGAAACATTTCAGGCCTTTTTCCTCCAGTATGTTTCTTGCTGGAAATGTGGAAACATTTTGAGGAATTCTGTTTACAGAAATCATGTTTCTAGGAAGCGTTTCCTAGGTGTGGACCAGACTGTAGGAAAAAAACATTCCAGTTGTGACGTTGTGAAGAACGTCACAAATATACCACATGTTTGTGATAGCATTGCAAGAAAGCTTTGGGCATCGGTGTTAATTCAAAAACTCATCAGAATGTTGTGTGTAACCGCTAAAGCTTTTCAGAATTCATCCTCAAGAGTTGCCAAATGCAGTAGAACCTGTCTAAACTAATACCCTAATGACTGGCGCTAATTATTGGTTTAGAGAGGCTATTAGTTTGGTATGGACAGATAAGTACTGTACATGTATAATAACAGGTTATGGAGGTTTATAAGATTTAACATAGGTCCCTCGTCGGGAGCAACGCCTGCTCTTAGTTTAGAGAGGATATCACATTAGATAATATTTGTTTAGAAAAAACGAAAAATAATTACCCCACGGCAGATTTGGAGGCACACGTTGACGGTGCCAATAAACATGACGTAGCTGCTGTCTGGGAACTTAAATGCCCTGAATTTGGCCTTTAAGGAGTCGCCATCTACTGTCTCAAAGTTGGTGAACAGATAGGGATCCACTGAGCATCTGCGAATTTCGAGAAACGTTTTTTTTTTAAAAAAAAACCGAAAAGTTCATGACTCGAATATAACGGTTTTCAGGTAACCACGCTCTCACAGGGTTCCTAGCCTGTTTTGACCTACCCATTTTGCATAATTGGTTCCTCTTGATCGGGTGAATTGTCCGTTACCTTGATGTCTTTCACGAACAAACCATAGGTGTCTTCAATGACGAGCATAATTTTTTTTTGGAAAAAAAAAACGGGATTAAAAATAGGAAAAACCGCTAGAAGACGAACGAACATTGCCCCAAAAAAACTAGTTTCAGTGTTTCGTGGTAATGAGTTGATGAAGAGAAAGTAAGACCACGAAACCACCAATGAAATATCAACCAGCTCTTTATCAGTTCGTATAAAGCGCACAATTTATTTTGGGGAAAATAATACAGGGTTCATACCCCCAGGGAAAGTCAGGGAAATGTGGACATTTTGACAATTAAGTCAGGGAAAGTCAAGTTGAAGTCAGGGATATTCATAATATCTGGAAATTGGTTGTTGCACAACTATTTTGATTGGTATAAGAATCTCATGACAAGCATTAGAAAGGCTGTATTTTTTGTTCTACTTTTTATAAAAACTTCGCCTACGGGGTTTTCATTATCATTTCTTATCATTATTTTTTCTTGTGAAAAATTCACCTAAAATGCATTATTTTTGTTAAAAAAAGTTTCGCCTACATGAAGCAATTTTTATGAAGAATTTTTTAATATTCCAAAGAAGTCCTCAAAAATGCAGTGTTTGAGATCTAGTGGTTTTAACCTTCTTACAAAATTGTGGGCTAATTCCATCATTTCGTTATCAGATTTTTAATTTCTAAAATTTCCGCCATATGATATATTTGCTCGGATCATATCTGTTAAAATTGTTTCTTGAAATTGTCTGGAAATTTTCCAAAAAGTGTCTCGAAAACCTGGAAAAGACCGGGAAACTCCACTGAAGATTTGGCTAGTCATCCTGACAGAAAAATACAAGAAAATATGGTTAATTGTAGTGTGCCAGATAAAGTTAATTTTAATTACACGTGACATTTTTTTAGTTGATATGTCAGGGAAATTAATCAGATTTGGTCAAGGAAAGTCAGGGAAATTGAGTTGCAAATTTTGGAATGAACCATGTAATAGCATAACCTACTCGAGGCGGCTGTGCTGCAAACTCAAAATACGTGTATTTGCAAATATTTGAGACTTACTAAATGGAGGTATAAAACTGTCCAAAGAAACCAGAAAGTAACAGAAAATATGAAAAAGGGACGATATTTGGGAAATGGCTCGTTTGTCTGATGAACTGACTCACCAGAGCTGTTTTTATCCAGAGAGATGTCCATTATCAAAGGCGTTCCTGGCTGGACATTCACTTGGGTGTCCACTGGCAGTTCGTTTTGCCGGACACTGACGTGGACCATGGGTGCAGGGACCTCGACCACCACCGTGGCTATCTTTTCGATATCTCTGGAAGCACCAGAATTAAAAAATAAAACCTGTGTTAATAAATCAGGGGAGAACTAAATGTCGAAAACCAGTCTGAACAGGGCGTGCTTTTAAAATATTTGTATCTTTGAGGTTTCAGTTTCCTCAATTTTGAATGCAAATGGTGGTAGTTTGCTTTCATTTGTAAGTGGAATGAATTTTGCCCCGATTAAAACATTATTAATGTTAATATGGGAAAATGGGAAAATAATGGCGTGTCAATTCAAAATTTTCAAAAATCCAATCTCTATAACATACATGTACGTTTATGTAATGTAGTATGCTAAGTCATCTCTGGATCAGATGTTATTGCATATTTTGTTTGATAATACTATCCGGTCAACAATATCATCGGTTTTAAAGTTTATTTTATGTTTGAGTTTAATACGTTTTAATTATTTTTAAATTCAAGTATTGATAAGAAATATTTTCGAGTTGGAATTTTTCTATGAATATAAATTTAAAAATATGATTTTACATTAGAAAGTTTTCTTTAAATTTATTTTTTTAGTCTAGGAAAGTGGGCAGGGGATAAGTTTAAAAGTAGGTCTACTACTTCATGCCTGAAATGTATTTGGTTAAAAACGTATTTTATTTTTGAATTTTTCTTTAAATTTAATTTAAAAAAGTTAATATATATTAAGAATTTTACTTTAATTTAATTTATTTTATTTGTCTCTGGAAGGCGATCAGATGACGACTTCTAACAAACTACTTAATGCTTGATATGTGTTAAAATTTTATTTGTTTAGAAAACTTTCTTTAAATTTAATTTTGTAACAATTATTTCTTATTATGAATCTTATTTTAAATTGTGATCAGGCAGTGACTTTAAACTTAATGCCTGCAATATGTTTGTTTAAAGATTAATTTTATTTTGAAATTTGTATTTAAATTTACTTAAAAATTATTTTCTATTAGGAATTTTACTTAAGTTAATGATTTTAATTTGAGTTGTATCAGGAAAGTGATATATTACATTTTTGCTGTATGCCTGTGTTGTTATAGTTGCCACCATAAGTGAATTTACACATTTTCAAATTTGAGGTCGTGATAATTTTCCCTTAAACTAGCAGTTTTTTGCTGCCAATGTAGGCATAACTGTTATAAATTGGGTGATTAAATGTGTCCCAAGTTGACTATAATCGAAGGAAAGTGCAGTGCAACATGCCTGCCATGCATGAATGGATTAACGGGATTCCCTCTGTCCATATCTACTATCTAGCGAAACCACAGCCAAGTGAATGGGCTTGGCCTTGGTGAAATTAGCAGTATAACAAGACCCTGTTGAGCTTGACTCTAGTCTGACTATTATAAGTGAGAGATGTTCGCTGAAACCAGATGAAATACTTACATGGCCTCGGTGAAATTGGCCGGAAGTACGTTTCTTCGTGGTCGACCAACTTCGGAGGTGGGCAGTTTCTCACCCTCGAAATCGCACTTGACCAGAATTTCGTCCTTTTTATTTTTCTGCGTTTCGACCACTATCGTGTGATAAAATAATTTGCGCCCCTGTGAGCAAAGAGAATAGAAAAACAGCACGTTAGGCAGGACAACGTTATACCGGTTGGGAATGGGATGGCAATAATATAGACTAAAATACGACGTTTTCAGATGACTTTGGCCCGGTTTTGCAGGGAACCACACATACCTGTATGACACAATAACATTAGTTATTTTACGACGTCTGCTGTTAAAATTTAATAGCGACTAATGGCCCCGAATTGAACTGCAGAACCCTCAACAGACTCGTTTTATAGTTTCATCCTGTCTGAATGCACTTTTTCCTCCGTAAATGTGTTCAATGGTACACTAAGAGCTTTAGCATTGTCACAATTGAAGAGACCATATGTAGAAACATGAAAACGTGATATGTATTAAGGTTAGGGGGCATTAAAGTGATGTCATCATCTTGTGGTAGAAGGTCCACCAAATGTTGAGATGTAATTTTTAAAAATTATAAAACCATCATTTGTCATTTAGTTATGCACACTATAATTTCCAAAAAGCATTTGAAGTTGACCTGTTTTCTGGAAATGTCCATTTGTGAGACTAAAATCCATATTTCTTGATTTGACGTGGATAAAAATTTCTCAATTCAAAATTGTTTGTCAATGGTAATGTCATAACTTGTTGGTGATGGGGGGGGGGGGGTTATTGAAAATCACATATTATGCATATATTATGTATATTATGAATAATAAGGATCATTATTTTATTTGCTGATAATATTGAGTATATTACAAATAATGAGGATCATTATTTTATTTTATTTTCTGATAATATTGAGCGGTGAATGATATTCAAATCCTGGGGTTTAATAGATTTTTATATTTTATGCATTTATTATGAATACTAATGGACATTATTTTCATAATTAATAATCCTGGGGTTTATATTTTTATATTTTTTAATTTATTATCGTGGCTGCTCAGGCGTTGTTTTTCAGTTATGAATTAGAACCAGTTCGATGCAATTTGGTTTGTAATTTATGTTAAAAAGTAAGTTACTGCATTTCTTATGAATTTTAAACAATACAACAAGAAAAAAAAATATAAATTTACTGAGGCGTATAGCATCAGTTTTTAGCTGAACTAATATAAGCAATAAATTTTCAAAGCTTTTGTTATAAAGGTTACATAAAGTTAAAGTTTAAAGTGTAGGATTACAAAGGGGTTATAAGTTTGTAGACCACTAATCTGGATTAAAAACTATTTACATGTATAACTGAAAGCTTTGAAAACATTCCAAGAAAAGATAACTGGAATACATTTTAAGCTGACTGACTTCTCGTAGTTGTGATTTTTGCACGCCCCCTAATGTAGGCTGTTGGAAACCCCACAGAAATGTACATGTACAAAAAAATAATAACTACGATGGCATAGATAACGTTTATTGCTGGGTTGCGTTTAGGATAATACTATATCATATTTTTTTGTAAGCATTTTTTGTCAACACTTATTAACTGTTATCCCACATAACTGATCTTAATAAGAGACAGCAGGAATACATGAACAGGAGTCAAAATGCACATAAAAAGCAGACATCTCAATTAGGGGCTTATCTGTCAGTAGTTGAGGGGTCTTCGAAAATTAAAAATGATGTTGAGGTCTTGGAAAGACCTAATTAAAAACTTCCTTCTAGTTGCTGAGAGCCAGATGGGTCATACATGCATTTTTTTTTACACAAAAAAATTTATCATAACGTCACCATCAATGATTAATGTTGCATGACAACCCCTACATTGTATCCCAACACCACGAATGATATACATGTAGACTCGTATGACGTCTGGGTCAGTATTAAAAAAATCAGACTGAGAAAATAATTTAAAATGTTACGTTTTAAAAACAATTAAATCATGTTGCAATACGTGTATGTCTTTTGGGAACATTGAAGTATTACAGGGTTCATACTGCCAGGGAAAGTCAGGGAATGTCAGGGAAATGTTGACATTTTGACCATCAAGTCAGGGAAATTCAGGTGGAAGACAGGGAAATTTGTTGTGGCACAACTATTTTGATTGGTATACAATGTATCTCATGAAAAGCTGTATTTGTGATCTACATTTTCTAAAATATTTTGCCTACGGCGTTTTCATTATCATTTATTATAATTATCATTAATTTTCCTTATGAAAAATTCGCCTAAAATGCATTATTGTTGGTAAAAAATTTCGCCCTTTGTTAAAAATATTTCTAAGAAGTCCTCAAAATTGCGGTGTTTGAGATCTAGTGGTTCCCACCACTAGTGTTCGCATCATTATTAATATTAATACACTAAAAATCCAATATTTCTTGTAATTTTTAACAAATTTCGCCTACTCTTAATTATTAACATTATTATTTCTTTTTACAAATTTGCTCGGATCAAATCTGTGAAAAGTTTTTCTGAAAAAAAAGTGTCTGAAAAAGATTTGGCTAGACATCTTGATACAAAAATACAAATAAATATAGTTAATTTTAATTTGATAAGTCTGGGGAATTGAGTTGCAAATCATTTGAAAAAGTTGAAATATATTACAGATGACATAATATTTGAACGTTCCCAAACTGACGTCAAATAAAACGTATTTCAGCGCCATTTCGTCCATTTTCCTAGATTCAAAAGGTCAGGAACAGTACAAGATTCATGCGTTAAAATTCTCAAAGCTGTCTCTACCAAACGTGGATATTTCACTTTTATAATTCCCTTCACCTCTGATGATTCAACAGTTCGTTATCCAACACTCCCAACACCAATATACTTATTTTTTCACTTAAACCAACTTGCAACTAGCCATTTCTCGCCTTTGCTAATCATTAAAACCCATTTGATGGGTAGCTAGGGGTCAAGGGTCGTGTGGGCGTTGTATATATGCGTGTGTCACTGAGTAAACACAATGGTTTCAACCATGAAGTTGAACCGGACCTTTCACTCGGACCGCACCCAAAAGCACCTTACGAGAGTAAATAAATTTCATAGTCAGGATGGACAACGGCATTGCACTCACTGGCTTTGTTATTCAATGTCCATTAGTGAGACAGTGTGACCTGTCACTAAGTGAATGCAAATCCTGCACTGCTGCTCTTAATGAATGCGAAATAGTTGGATATCAAAACTTTTATTTAAACTTTCATTTTAAGAGTTTGACTTAGCAATGGAATGACCCCTACACCCTAAGATGATGTATTGCTTTAACGTCCCCAAAAAACGTGACTTTAACATGATTTTAAACACTATTTTTATTTAGAAAAATACAGACTCGGCTATTGATTGATTTATTTAATTCTCCCCTCAGATGATAACATGTGAAAAACACGACTTGAACTTGATTTTGCTCAATGTTTTATTTAAAATTTAGACAACAATTTATTGATTGATTTAATTCTCACCCACCACAGATGATAACATGTTACTTGAACGTCCTAAAACATGATTTGAACATGAGTTTGCTCAGTGTTTTATTTAAAAATTTAGACTCGGCAATTTATGGAGTCCACCTAATATGCACCTAATATGATGACATGTTGCTTTAACTTTGCCAAAAAACATGAACTTAACATGATTTTAAACATTAAATTTTATTTAGAAAAATTAAAGCTCAAATTGAACGAGTCCCACCTAAGATGTTGACACGTCAATTTGAACATTTCCAAAAAAAACAATTTTAACCCATATTTTTATTTCAAAAATTAAGCCTCAGAAATTGATTGATTCCACCGTAAGATGATGACATATTACACTGTACTTGAACGACACCAAAAACATGACTTGAATATGATTTTAGCCCAAATTTTTATATGACGATTAACTCAACAATTGGATGACCCCTCCCCCAGAGACACCTGACTCGGACGTTCCCAAAAACATCACTTAAAACCTGATTTCAACCAATATTATTATTTAAAAATATTAAGACTAAGCAATTAATTGATTCCCATATTAATTGATTATCATGATTTATCGACCAATATTTTTATTTTACAATAAATTAAGACACAGCAATTAATTGATTGCCATAACATAATTGATTATCACGATTTCAACCAAAATTTTTATTTAAAAAATTAAGACTCGGCAATTAATTGATTCCCGTGTTATAATTGAATTTCATGATTTCAAGCAATATTTTTATTTAAAGAAAAAATTAAGAATCAGTAATTAATTGATTCTCATATTATTATTGATTATCATGATTTCAACCAATATTTTTATTTAAAAAATTAAGAATCAACAATTAATTGATTCCCACTAGCCCCACCAATGATGACGTAATACACGAACGTCCCCAAAACACGACTTTAACACGATGTTTACCAAAATTTTTTAGAATTATTTAATTTATTTTATTCATCATTCATCATCATGGCCAACAACTAAGCCCTTTGATTACATGTTACTTGAACGTCTACGAAAACATTAGTTTCGCGATATCACGCCATTATTACTGTAAATAAACAAATAATTTACACCCAATTTTTAAGTTACGTTGCCCAAAACGCACGCAAGATGGCGCTGACTAAATGTTAGGGTCCTGTCCAGCAGGATGACTGCTGTAAGTGCAGTGGCCGAGAGAAAGGGTTGACCTGACCAGGTACCAGATATTTTCGGGGTTTTGTGGTTTGGCTACAGACGTGAACTGGCAGGGGGTGGACGAAATACACTTCTAGATAACTCGACATTGTTATAAATCTAAATTTCGAAGAAATAAAAAACTTTCGCTTTCATTCGCTTAACTGAGCGTGACAACCCCCCACCATTGGCCACTAGGGAAATGAGGGTCAATGTGACATCCTTAAAATTTTTTTTCCCTCCTAATTTGGTTTATATTATTAGAACAAGGCGGATCTGTCTTTTATTTTTCGGTCAACAACAACAAAAAAATGTATCGAAAATGGCGCTCTTTGTCAGCCTTCCCCCATAAATAGTAATAAGCGATTTTTCCCACCCCATATAAAACCACTTTAATGACACGTCATGTTAATTGAATTCGGTCTGAGATGATTTAAGAAGCTGTTTATGAGGTTAAAAACTACTGGACACAATGCCCAATTTATACTGGGACGAAATCTGTCAACGTGATGACACACGATCAGGAATTACAATTTGGCAAAACGTTGAATTAAGTAGTAATACATGTACGGTAGAACCTCCAAAGTTGACCACCTCTCATGTTGACCACATTTTAACTGACCGGCGGTCACCACATTACCTCAATGGAAAGTGACCTCTACATCTTGACCACCTGCACCTCTGTATGTTGTATGTTGGCCACTTGGACTATCACACGCAATAGTAATTTACACTCTGTATGTTGACCAGCATGGTCTCAACATGTAAAGTCGTGGATGATTAAATTTATTGGCTGCTTGCAAAACATATACTGGACACCCCTGAACGTTTACTGTCTCCATAGAGGTAAAAGTTGATTTTGAACCCCTTCAGTATAATTGGGGCTTGGCAGTAATTAGGGGAAATTTAATTTTTAATATTAGAAATTGAAAAATCAAACTGAGCAGAATTTGATTTGAGATTTGTGCTGTTTATTACCACAACAGATATAATAAGTGTCTGGATATGCTTTCTGATCTTACAGAATGAAATTTCTAAGTACAATGTACACTGTACATTACTGTGTTTCTGCATTAAAATCCCAGTACTACTGTACATTACGTGTAATTGCTGGATAAATTTGCAGCACATAATCAATACTGGTATTGTATTATGGACATTTTAACACGATTATTTATGAATCATGTATGATTACTGTAAAATTTAAGTACACGCAGTTCACGGAATTAAAATCCTGTGTCAGTACAAGCCTCTTTCCATATTTTGACCACCACCTTATGTTGACCAGTTTGCGACAGTCCCCTGGGTGATCAACTTACAGAGGTTCTACTGTGAATATGAAATGGTGAAAAACTGGGCAATAGGATGCGAACATGGCCCTGAAATATCCGAAAACTGAATGTTAATCGAACCACAGGTGGCGCTACTATCACGGCCATATTTAACATGAAACGTGTTCATCTTGCATTTTTTTTTTGGTTTTAAGTTTTTGGGGCATTTGAAATTGAACTACCGTATTTTATATCGCTATCACGACTCACCCGGCCGGATCTAAAAGAGGATAAAAAGCTGCGTTTGAACCCACACCTCCTCCCCCTTTATAAAATCACAGGTATTAAGTTGATATTAATAGCTGCACGTTTTGACGTTCAGGTCAGATCCTCCTCACTCATTATTTGACCGATTACATTTGGAAGTACAAGTACGAGGTTAACTACAATGTGCTACAATGTATCGATGAATATTTAAAATACAGTAGAAGTTCCAAAGTTGACCACCTCTCTATTTTGATCACATTTTAACTGATCGGATGGTCACTATATTAACTCAATTGAAGGTAACCTCTACATGTTGACCACCTGCACCTTTGTATGCTGTATGTTGACCACTTGAACTATAACACACAATAGTATGTTGATCTGTATGTTGACCAGCATGGTTTAACATGTAAAGTCATGAATGATTAAATTTATTGGCTGCTTGCAAAACTTTTACTGTACACCCATGAACAGTAATTGTCTTTATCGAGGTTCAAAAGTTCATTTTGAATCCGTTCAGTACCCCTACTGTACTGTACGTGTAATTGCTGGATAAAGTTGCAGCACATTAGCAACACTGATACTGTATTATCAACATTTTAATAAGTTTATTCATGAATGATTCGTGATTGATGAATGATTACTGTGAAATGTAAGTACACGCAGTTCACGGAATTAGAATCCTGTGTTAGTACAAGCCTCGTTCCATACGTTGACCAGTTTGCGACAGTCACTTGGGTGGTCAACTAACAAAAGTTCTACTGTTCTTGCATAACAAAAAATTATTTTTAAAAAATGTTACATTTACAAGGAATGAGTTTTGGAAAAGGTATCAATAGGTTATTCATAGTTTTTTATTTCACGTATTTGGCTCACAGGCGTTGTGATCGATTCCACGTAACCAAATACATGAAATAAAAAGCTTTAGGAGCAAATGCAATTCTACCTTTCCCAAAAATGTGGTCCTCGTAACTCTAAAACTGTTTGGAAAATTTGTTGGTTTAACGAGGGAAAGACTTTGTGATCACTCTGTATGAGCGATGATATCTTCAGACTTCATCTACTAAACCGGTCACTACTTAGTGGAAATGTTTTCTAATGAAAATATGATCTCAGAAAGGTTTCTGTCAGAGATGACATTTTCAACTTCCCTGACTTTTCCAGGTTTCAAAACAAATTTCCATGACCTTCCTGTCCATTGAAAATTTAAAAATATGATGTTGCCAATGTAAGGAATGCTATGTTTATTGCTTATTATACAGCAACGGGATATTGAACATAAATTTTCACAAGGAAACAGCAAATTTCTTTGCGGAATTGCTTGTCATCTCTTGATTTTTGTGCTAACCAATAACTAGCTACAGTACATGAAATGTATTATTGATTTGTTGAATTTTCCTGACTTTTACAGGCCTTTCAAATTTTTCTGACAATTCCAGGTTTTTCCAGGTTAGAGGAGACCCTGTCTGATGTTCATGAACTGTAGTATCAAATGCCCCACGCGAAGGTGAATTTAAATCCAGACAGGGGTGTACTTTAGAAGGAAATTATAAAATTTAGCAATTTTATTTTACCCTACATGAACACGTACCAGTGAATTGCGTTACTTTTTAATATGGGTAACAGGGTTAGTCCGTTGTTAGTTGCTGATTGCTATCTTCATGACTAAGAAAAAAGGGGAATTTCCCAACCCAGCGGTGTAGATGGACATCAAATCAATGCAGAAATCAAAAAAGTAGCTCGTGTTGAAGGGTTGCAACCCTATCTAAATTGGAATCTAAATTCAGAACCCCCTTTCCCCCCATCACCCATGATCGTAAATGTAAACTTTGATGTTGAAGGTATTCAAGGTAGGCAGAAACACTTTGAGGCTTAATCATCAAGAATTTCAAGTTATTCAGCCAGTTTTATCTATATTATAATGTAGATTTTAGTCGTTTTTAGAATCGGTGTTCACATGCAGAAATTAAAGTTCACTTGCATAAAGCTAGTTTGAATCCAGTCACTTAGATCAAGCAGATGTGGTTCAGGGGAAATTGATTTCCTTTAAATAAGTAACAGGACACAGTCAGGGCATTTCAAGAAATCAATAAAACACTTCACATAGCTAGTTATTGGTCCACACAAAAATCGAGGTAGAAGAAATGACTAATCTAAATTTGCTGCTTCCTCATGAAAGTTGGCGTTCTATTAAAATATCAATATTAATAAGTTAATAATGGATATGTCAATTTACAAAACTAATCTAAATTGGTTGTTTCCTTTTGAATATTTGTGTTCTATTTAGAAATTAATATCAAGAAACTGTCAATAAATTAATAATTGATTTGTGAACTAACAAAACTAATCTAAATTATCTGTTTCCTTCAGAAAATTGGTGTTCTATTCAAGAAATTATTAATTGAATTGCCGATTTACAAAACTAATACAAATTGATTGTTTCCTTATGAATATTTGTGTTCTATTTAGAAATTAATATCAAGAAATTAATAATCGAATTTTAAATTTACAAAACTAATATAAATTATCTGTTTTCTTATGAAAATTTGTGTTCTATTCAATAAATCAATAATAGAAATGTCAATTTTGTGAAAATGTGTGGTCTATTAAAACATTAATACTGTATCAAGAAATTAATAATGGCATTGTCGATTTACAAAACTAATCTAAATTTGCTGTTTCCTTGTGAAAATCTTTGTTCTTTACCCTAACTACCAAAGAAATTTGTTTTAAAACCTGGAAAAGTCATGAAAGTTGAAAATTTCACCTCTGGAGGAACCCTGAAGTAGGTTAGACAGTTTACACGCGCAGTGTTTTGGACAATGGTCATGGCATTTGCCTACACGTCACGAGTTTACTGAATTAAGTGAATTTCCATTTTACAATGGAAAAACTGTAATTGAAGATGTAAATGCCATTGTAACGTCAACAGATAAGAGATGGACATCGAGTGGACAGACCAATGGGCACCAAACCAAAAAAAAAAAAAACACCAAAAGGTCATTTAAAACATGTGAAGATAACGGATTAATTCCTGGTAAGACCATTTAAATTTCGATAGTCGCTGTTGATGGACCTTCTTGACCTCTAGCCCCCTGTTGAGCGGCACTAGAGGGCACTCCTCACGCTTCCCCATTCTTTGATCTTCCTCGCCTGGTTTTACCATCAATTAAGTTGGAAAAAATCCAGGAATTTCTTTATTATTTTTGTCACGGATTCGCCATTACTTCGTCTACTTTGGTTAGCTCAGACCTTAGAGGTTGAACATTGATTAAACGATGTTGTAAGTTCAACTAACCGTTATTCTGTCGTATACTCTCGTTGTTCCACACGAGTAAATGTCCTCCAGAGATAGTTCAAAGACTGCTCGACCATCTTCCATCTTTGGTTTACAAACTGGAAAAAAAAAATAAAGAAAAGCGAGGGAAATTAACCTCAAGAAGGTACGAGTAATACTAAACCCCTTTCATGCTTTTTTTTTTTCCTGTGAAAACCCTCGTATTTTATGCAAAACTTTTTTTTCCCACTCTCCCATTGTCCTTTTCCTTAACAGTTAATTCGTTCAGACCACCAAAAAATTGTCTTTGAATTTCGTTTTCCGAAACAAACGGATCTTAAGACAATTTCCTTTTTGTTGTCGTCGCTGTTTGTTGTTGATTGTGCATTTTCGGTAGAGTTGAAAAGGAGCCCTGATGGCCCAAGGTGCAAAAAACTGCTTTTTTATGGTAATTTATATGGCTTTTGTTCGTGTTTCTGACAATTGTTTTCGTCTTGCATTCAATGTTAGCGAATAATGGCTTCTGTTGTGCTTGTTAAACGCAATCAACGCTCATTGGCCACATTATACTCAACTATGAAAAGCGTGAAAACAGTGAGCCATTTTTCATTTTTCAAAGTTTCACTGTCATAACGAGGAAAATCGTACTGTGGTTGAAAGATTTGGTAAAAATGTAAATTTTGAAATGTCGTTGCTCCTGTTTTCAAAGCTCGATGAATCATAATAGCTCGTGAGAAATTGACACTGGTCATCTTGCTAATATCTTGAATTAAACGTGATATGAAAAGATGATTTTAAGAAATTCAGATGAGGTTTGAAAGACAAACACGAGACATAATGCTTCGGAGATGCCCTTTAGCACACTGTACTTTCACCGACAAAAATGTTTAAAAATAACAACTACCCAAACATTAAAAACCAGGAATTGTCAGAGAAATTTGAAATTTGAAGACAGTTTGAATAAATTCGAAGAAATTATGACAGACAAAAATGCCTCAGAGATGAATTTCAGTACCCTATAATATTATCCAACAAAAATGTTTAAAAATTGCAACTTGAGTGTTGCACTGTCGAAAATTGTCATTTTAAAATCAGTACAATTATCTAATTGCTAAATTTATGATGACTAGGTTCCCTCAAACATTAAATACCTGGAATTGTCAAGGAAATTTGAAATTTGAAGACAATTCAAAGAAATAATGACACACAAAAACGGCTCGGAGATGAATTTCAGTACATTGTAATATTATTCAACAAAATTGTTTAAAAATTGCTACTTCCATGGATTTCTCTAACAAAAATTATCATTTTAAAATCAATATTAATTCTCTAATTGGTGAATTTATGATGACTGGGTTACCTCAAACATTAAATACCTGAAATTGTCAAGGAAGTTTGAAATTTGAAGACAGTTTCAAGAAATTCATAGAAATTATGACATACAAAAACGAAAAATGTAAATACATGTATAACTCAAAAATGACTTTTACCAACATTTACCAACTTTTACGAACAAGTGTGTTTAAAAATCGTAAATCCCACATTTTTAATAGCAAAACCTATGACTTCAAAGTTAAATATTAATTACGTGAATGCTAAACTTCAAATGGCTGGGTGCACTCAAACGTCAAAAATCTGCATTTGTCAAAAAAATTGAATTGTGAACACAAATTTAAGATATTTAAAGAAATTATGAAGTCAAAAACGAAAAATCCAACAATGGTCCTGAGATAATTTTTAGCATACAGTAATATTACTTTACCATCGCTATGTTTGCCAAAAATTGACAGTGAATAAATTATCATTTAAAGTTAATATTGATTATCTAAACGCCAAAATGTCATAATTAGAAAGGTATTCCAGACATTTTTTGTGGTGAGTTTTATGATAACACCTGCTCACTTTAAAATTGGATCAATTCTAATTATACTGCATATGTCTATCTCTTTTTTTAAAATATTTTTTATGTTTGGTTCAGTTAAATCATCCTCTTACGTTCATTCACTACAAACACCATCATCTCGTCTGGTATTATTTTCCACTTTTTTTTCTTCATTTTTTTAATAACGCAAAATCAGCCAAGCTGAAAATCCCATCGTGGTGTTGGTTGCCAGGCCTATATATCATACGTATTTTTATTTTAATTCGGAAAAAATTAATGGTAGACATCCCAACATTTTATCAAATGGTAACAACTTCGTTTTTAACATGCTCATTTTCGTGAGAAGATGCTACACACCTGGGGATTGCTTTAATTTTGATGATAACACTAAGTTTATTTCTACCAAAAAGAGGCTTATCTACACATCGATTGGACGTAGTCCTGATTTCGGAAAACACTTTCGCTTATAACGAGATATAAAACAGGAATAATTAGTGTTAGTCGTGGTTTTAAATGAGCCATTTATAGTCTGATAAAATAAAAATATCTCGAGGGGAAGATAAACCCTTTTAACTTGCAATGTTTAACATTGAGCAACCCAATCCTGATAGAAGTAATTTATCTGTGTGAAATTTATTTTTCCCATCATTTAGGTTTTTTTCCCCTTCACACATTTACATTTTTTAAATATGCTATATTTGATTTATGGATAACTCTAGATGTATGAAATTAATCTAGCAGACATGCTACTGTAAATGCTCGTATAAAAATCCTGAATTGGGCCATGAAAAACAGCAGTGAACATTTATTTCGATATTAGTACACGAAACTTGGAAATAAGTAGTGTTCAAAATGTTATTACTGCTCAGTTTCAAGTAAAATTTTGAATTGCACTGTATGTCTAATGGTTAAAACATCAAAAAAACTTAAAAAAACTCTGGAATTTTCAAAAAAAGGTCGTGCAGTATATGGCAAAGTTGAAATGTTAATTTTGAATGGTAATTTAGAATTGGTCCTAAAAGTTAAAAAATAATGAAAAATTTTTTTTTAAAAAAATCTTGAATTTTCCAAGAAAAAACATGCATGGTATCCATGTGATTTTAAGTTGTTTCTAAAGTTTAAAAAATCATCGAAAATTGTTTTTAATGTTGAATTTCCAAAGAGGACATGGTACGTTTAATCAGTAAATTGTTTCTAAGGTTAAAAAATGATCGGAAATGTTTTTAAAAATCTGGAATTTTCCATGAAAGGCCATGTATGGTAATTTGAATTGTTTCGAAAGATTAAAAGAAATTGATAATTTTGAAAAATAATCGAAAATTAAAACGAAATTCTTGAATAGTCAAGAAAATGCATACTAATTTTAAATTGTATGTAAATATAAAAAATCATCGAAATTTTTAAAAATCTTGCATTTTCAAATAAAGGCCATGTATGGTAATTTTGAATTGTTTCTAAAGGAAAAAAAATGTTTCTCTAGGTTAAAATTCATCGAAACGTTTTTGAAAAATTCTTGAATTTTCTAAGGCAAAGCAATAGTTCTTTCAGTAAATCGATTAAATTAATGTGATGCATTCACTGTCTACACTGTATATCACGATTGAATTTATATGTATAGTTTGGTGAAGACATCTGAGAAACAATATCAATGAACGTGCATGTATGCGGGGGTGACAGTAGCCACATTTGTACAGGGTGTCCACCAATTAGCACGCGTAATGTTTCTTATCGTCTTCGTTTTCGCATTATGATTTGGCGTGTTTTCTTGCTTCTCTCCTAACATTTTTGTCGGTTACGAAGGAAAGATTAACTTATCTTCTCACGACTCCATTGATATGATACGAGCTGGGATTAAAAAGTCACGCAACTTTAGGTCATTCCCCTTGGCTGCCTTCCTACGTAACGCATGCAGCGCCCTCCCACAGCGACTAGGCCCACATTCGCTAGTGTCAAAACGTCCACCATGGGGTACACCTAGACCAACATTCTTGCAATTAGGCTTATGTTAAGGTGTTTGTTGAGGGAAATTCGCGTTAAGGTCAACATTAAAGGTGATCATGGGAGGAGTTTGAAACACAGTACTGTATCCAACATACACTAAATGCCCATTGGGTGTTTTGAGATATCAAACTACAATGCATTACCAGATTTGTACATTGAGACAATGTACACGTACTGTATGATAAAGGGTCTGTGCTTAAGTCCATGAAAAAGTCTTCACGTGACACCCTGCAATTTCCTATGCCATGTTTGTCCAAATTGGTCAACCTCTCACTATACCCTCTTGGACGTTCTAGTCCAGAATATACAGGATTTGGAGGAAATATTGGAAATATTTGCTAAGATACGTATTTTTCTATTAATTTGGTGTTTTTAAATGGTTTTTACCTTCAACACAACCACACACTTTCTTGGAATTGAGTCCGTGTAAGTTTTGAAAATTACACGTATCTAATGGAATTTTATACCATTCATTTACTGCGTAAGGATATGTTTGATTTTCAGTAGGGTTTTTGGAGTAAGGAATTCAGGATTCCACAGACCTGGAAAACTTGGAAATGTCAGGGTAATTGGAAAAGTCAGGGAAAATTGGTTTTCTTCGAAAAAGTCAGGGAAATTCAACAAATCAGTGAAACGTTTTGTGTAGCCTTTATTGGTTAAGACAATAATCAAGAGATAACAAGCAATTCTGTTGAAGAAGCTACACTGTAATAATGAAATTGTCAATTTAAAACGACTAATCAAAATTTGCTGTTTCTCTATGAATATGTAATTATACATGTAGTTAAAAAATTAATATCAAGAAATTAATAATGGAATTGTAAAGTTACAAAACTAATCTAAATTTGCTGCTTCCATATGAAAAATTGTGTGCAATTATGAAATTAGCATCAAGAAATTAATAATGGAATTATCAATTTGCAAAACTAATCTAAACTTGCCATTTTCTATTAAAAATTTGTTATACATATAAGAAGTATAGCATTCCTTACATTGGCATATGCCATATTCTTACACTTTGAGTGGTCAGGGAGGTCACTCAGGTAAGGGAAATAAACTCCAAAACCTGGAAAAGTCAGGGAGATATCGGGGTAGTTTAAAATTTCATTTTTTGGTGAATTCTGTATACAGCTGAACAAAAATAATGGAAACACAAACTACAGATATGCATGTTTTTTACAGATTTGGTGTTTTTACCCTCGGTATAGCATCAAACCATTACATGTTCTTTATAAGGAAATCGTGTTGCTTTAGAGCGGATTCGATAAATTCTATTGCCCAGTCTGTCAATATTGACGAGTTTTCTACACCCCTGTATACTAGTCTGATTAAAACGCACAATGTGTGATTTTTTACTGATTTAGGGTAATGTTACTCAAACTGATTTAAGGTCCTCTTACTGATTTAAGGTCATGTTACTCACTGATTTAAGGTCATGTTACTCACTGATTTAAGGTCATGTTACTCACTGATTTAAGGTCATATTACTGATTTAAGGGCACGTTACTCAAACTGATTTAGGGCCATGTTACTCAAACTCATTTAAGGTTTTGTTACTCAAACTGATTTAAGGTCATATTACTCAAACTGATTTAACTCACGATGTGTGATTTTTACAGATTTAAGGTCATGTTACTGAAACTGATTTAAGGTCTGTTACTCAAACTGATTTAAGGTCATGTTACTCAAACTGATTTAAGGTCATGTTACTCAAACTGATTTAAGGTCATGTTACTCCAACTCATTTAAGGTCATGTTACTCAAACTCATTTAAGGTCACGTTACTCAAACTGATTTAAGGTCATGTTACTCAAACCCAACGATTATAAGTGAATAGCAAAATACACTCTGGTGAGTGGTCGCTATAGAAAGGTTTTACTGTAGTAATGGACGAAAATGGCGGAAGAGAATAGTCTAGTTTTAGGCCATCATCTTCTGATTCTCGAAACCTTAGTCGCAATTTGTCTTCATTGTTATCATCGTAGTTAAAGAGACAACAATGGCTGCATTTTCGACCACTATGTAATTACATGTTTGTTTTCATAAACTGCTACCTGCGAGGGGGGCAAACAAAAAACTGCCCAAAAAGTCTGAATGCTGACTTCCCTTAGTCGCCATGTTTGATGCATTCCTAGAGGATGCTGAGTTCAGGGACTTATTGTTAAACACGTATTATTCTCGTTAGGCCTAAGCTGATATTTATGAGGGAAATTAATGGACGTGTCAGTGGTTTTTTTTGACGTCAGATGATGTGATGGACCTGACTTGGCTTCTGTTGCAATTTGTGAGGCTACCTATATTTTTTATTTTAAATATTTCCGTCTTCCGGTTTCTTTCTTGGCAGGTATAAGAAGCTTCTCTTAGCATTTATTGTGTTTAGATACAATGTAGTATAAAGTTACCCTTTGTTGCTGTATCATATTTTAACATTCACTACAATTTTACCATTCATCCTAAAATGTTTCTGACGCTGTTTGCGGATTTCTGTGACTTTACTTTCCATTGTTTTCTTTTAATAATTGCACATCAAAATTATTCAAAAAATATGGAACGTTGGAAAACGTTGCTTAACAGGTTCAAACATCTTTATAAAATACACGTAGTGTGTAGTTCTTTCTACATTTGGTAAAAATTTATCCCGTTTATAATTCTGAGATTTGTAGGAAATGCTGCCTGTATATTTTACCAAATTCATAGCCAAATGTTAGCAAATTTTATATTTGATAAAAAATATCCACATTTGGTAAATTATGTGAAGTGCTGTGTTTGGCAAAATAGATCTACATGACATACATTTTCCATTTCTTAAAAGAAATAAAAAATAATAATAATATCGAAATTATTCAAACCATATGGAACGCCAATTTACTAATTATTTGGAAAACATTGCCAGATAGGGTCAGACATCTGTATAAAATACACTTACCGGTAGTTCCTTCTACATTTGTGACAAATTTCTATATTTAGTAAAGATTTTTACACGTGATAAAAACTTCTACATTGGGTAAGAATTTATGTATTATACCATACAGGACATGTATGTAGCCAAATATTACGAAATGTTTAGCTAATTTTATATTTGATATAAATGTTTTCATTTGATAAAATACAAGACAAATGTTTCATTTCTTAATTTGAAATTATTATAATATAGAAATTATTCAAACCCTATGAACAGGTTCAAACATATTTAGAAATACACGTAATTCATTCTATGTTTGGTAAACATTTCCACATTTGATAAAAATGTCTACAGTATACTCGTATTTTACCAATTGCAGCCATATGTTACGAATTTCAAAATATTTGATAACATTTCTACCTCTGGTAAAATGCTTGTAGGGCTACAGTAGATGAAATACACGTAGTTCTACAGTAGATAAAATACACGTAGTTCTACACATGATAAAATACGTGTTGATACACTTGATAAAATACTTGTAGTTGATAAAAATATATACAATATACTCGTATTTTACCAATTGCAGCCATATGTTACCAATTTTCAAAATATTTGATAACATTTCTACATCTGGTAAAATACTTGTAGTTCTACATTTGATAAAATACGTGTAGTTCTACACTTGATAAATTAATTGTAGTTGGTAAAATTTGGTAAAAATATCTACAGTGTACTCGTATTTTAACAAATGTAACCAAATGTTACCTGTTGTTCTACACTTGATAAAATAGTTGGTAAAATGTGGTAAAGATATCTGCATTTTATAAAACTTTCTACATTTTGTGAAATACACGTAGTACTGCATGTACATTTAGTACAAATGTACAAATGTAATTCCACTAGTAATTTTAAAAAAAATGTCATATAGCATTACGAGTTTGTACGTTTTCAAGAACAAGTACAATAACCGTTATACCACAAATCGATAACGTGTATTACCCATTGTTTTTATTGACAAATAAGTCTAAGCTTGGATTACTGTTATATTCATGATAATTTAATTTCGAAACCTGACCATTCAGCAGGTATTTTACTTTGTACTTGTCTTTCACCTTGCTTGGGAGGTCAGACAGGTAGCAACACGTACACGTGTCTCTAGTTTTTAGGGGGATTTCCCCAACCCCTCTTGAATTTTTTTTTCGATTCCATAAAGAACGTGTACAGTACCGTGAGTACAACTCGTTACCCACATTGCTATTTGGAGTCTCGGATTTTCCCTTCATCTTCAACATTAAGTCTAACTGGTCTTAGTTGAGTTCTGAGAGCAAAGGGTTGACATTGTTCTCACTGTTCACATTTTCCCTTCTTTTTCATTCTTCACTTTTGGGTTATTCCTGTTCCCTTCACCCCACCTGTTGCACCTGTCTGCAGGTTGTCTGCACGTGTTCACTCGCCCCTAAGCTGGTTAGGGTCCTGTCCATTGTCCAACTACCTAACCGGTTTCATAGTCAGTTTTGCAAATTGCATCATGTCCACACCCCTCACAAAAATTCAGATCCTCCTCAACACATTCCGGATTTTTTGGCAATTGCAAATTTTATCATCCACGTCCAAACAAGTCCTATGATCATATCTATCGATTTGGTAATCGTCAGTGAAATTTCTGGTTTTGCCTGAAACTAGTCCGTTTTGATACATGTGAGGTTGCAGACTTGCAGGCGCCATTTTTCTGGTTTGCCATGTTAGTCCAAGTATTGATAGGAAAACCTGATTGGTCATAGGTCATAGCAAAACAGGAATACCTTAGTCATATCTTATGTCTGCCATAATCACAATCTGTAGTTTAGAATGACTCTATTTTAAAACATTGGTCCAAATTTTGTTGTTTAGCTTCTCTTTAACTCAATAAACTTAATACTGTGTTCTTCGAGTTTATCCAGACGAAGAACGCAGTCTTAAAATTGCTACGAAGAACTTCAAAAGTAAGCAAAAACATTACAAAACAAAAGAATTTTGATCAATTTTTTTATGTCAGGCAGATGTCATGTCAGGCAGATTTTCAGACTCTGATTAGAACTATTCTTCGTGACTGTAATTTGTTCGTTACATGTACATTGTATACTGCACATGTAACTGTATTTCTAAAATATGTAATTGGAACACAGCGTTACAATTGTATCGATTTAATTTTTTTCCTCCGTGAAATTGGAACGGATACGGTTTAATTAACATGGGTTTATATGCAAAAGCACGATTCGTTATGCGGCATTTCGCTATTAAGCTTATGTGGACTTTTCTCTCACCCTGTATCACGAAGTTGTTTTTAAGTTTTTCGGTTTTTTTTTCCGATTTTGAATTTACCGCCTCATCACGTGCGAGCGTTGATTGGTCGATTGGAGTCACGTGCCTGTGCGCGAGGAGGCGGCGTCGCACGTGGCAACCATGGCGACCGTGGAACGTCACATTCGAAATAGGAAGACGTTCCGTTTTGCGAAAAGAACTCAATTGCATTTTGTTTCAAAATGCCAATAACTCACCAAATTAACAGTTGTATTTCAAGTAAAAGCACCATTACCAAGGTAATTATTATATCGGTAGTTTAAAAACCGAGTTTAGATTGGTTGTTTTGATGTTTTTCAAATGCAGTTTAGCGATGCCCAGCTACTGTAGGTGGTCTGATAGCTACATCATGTAGTTCAAGATGGTTTCACTAAATCCTAGAGAATGGAGATTTTTGAAGTTGATTATTGATTGGAAATTATAAGCGAACTTACCAGGATAACCTTTCAACTTGTCGAGGTAAACTGTTGTTTGTGGGGTCGGTAGCGCGATGGAGGCAACCATGGACTTGGGTGAACACGTGACTTTGTAATCCACTAGAAATAAATATTATAGATCATTAGACACCTTAAAGATTTATAGTAAGTAAGTTGGTGTTGTTATTAATACAAATGAAAATAGACGACTTCCGGGTAGAAACGAGCACTGAAGAATATTTAAATAATGTTTAAAATGCTAAAAGGTGACCTCTTAGCATGTAGTGACACGATTTTTTTTGTCTATAACACTATTTTAAAAATGCACAGAGGCCTGCTGATTACATGGCTGCTGCCAAACTTCTAACCCTTATCGACATGAACGTTAATAACTTCACATGCCCTCCTAACCATCATTTCAGTGCATGCCATTCTTGCTATTATTACAACTATGTATTTTCTTCTGAATTATTGTAATGAAAAAGTTGATAAAAATTCTTATTAAATTCCTGTATTCGAAGAGGAAACGTACATGGTTTTAATTCCGTACTGAATGGCTTTAATGATTATTCTAAAAAATTCTCATAAAATTCCAATAAAATTCGGTATAATATTTAAATTAAAAAACAAGTGAAAAAAAAACTTCTGAAAAATTCTCTGAATAATTTGAATGATTCTATAAAAATCCGTTTCAACATTTAAATTAAAATGTTTTCTTCTGAATACTTGAAATGAAATTGTTGCGTAAAAATTCTTATACAATTCCAATAAAATTCTTACACTGTATAAAATTATAATAAAATTCCAATAACATTCTAACCATAGATTGGTATGAATAAATGGATGTATTCGATTTCCCCCACAATGATTGGTTCAGTTGGGAATTAATAATTACTGTATTATTATTAAAATTTAACAAAAGTTTCCAATGTCGAATATAGAAATTAGCTATCTATTATAACTGAATAAGACATTTCGATTTTTAATACTTTTCATTATTAATTATTTATTATAAAGTAAACGAAAATACTGTACATTTAAACTCAATCAATACTTGATCAGCTGAGCAGTTTGGGAAAGGGAATCCCGTTTTGTCCCTTTTCTTATTTGTGTAATGTATTTTTTCTCATTTTTTTTCTCCTTTTTAAATTTTTTTTGAACAATTTTTTTTAAACAAAATGTAATATACATTTTCATCTTTTCCCATTCAGGTAAATGTACAGATTTATTCGTTGAGTACTTTATAAGAAATAATCTTGAAAAAATGAAAAAGCTAGTGACCCACAGTTTCTCATAATGCATCATAGATGGCGCTGCGATTTCCAAACGCATTATCCAACATGCAACAAAGAAATGAAACCATTACTGTCACTGTCTGTTCAGTTGAGCAAATGGATCACGTATGGCGTTTGGATTTTGTAAAAAAAAAAAAAAAAAAACATTACGCAAACGTTAATTCGTATAGTCAGTTACATCATTCGGTAATCCTTGAAGTCTGCCTTTTTATAAGCAATCCAATCGACCCCGAATTAAACAAATGCAAATCACGCTCGGTTATAATTTTTTTCTCCTAAATCTCTTAACAAATTGTAGTTGTGTTCGTTTCGTGCTATTCACTGGTCCAGGGCCATTTTTGTGGCCATAATTATGCTTCTTGTGAACTGGTTAGATGGCATGAGACATTGCATCACTGGCTTCTTGGTTAGTCACAGTCTGTTTAGGTTAGGCTTAGCTCTTGTTTTTCGCTCATCTCATCGGTTGGGGAATTTCGTAACCCGTTGTTTTACTTTTGTTTATCGCATCATCGTTAGAAACAAACACGCTCTGTGACAAATTAACTTTCACAGGTGACAAATAGCTGCTCAGAAAATGTTAAACTAGAAGAAAGACAATCGCTTCCTAGTATGATTGCGGTTTAAATTGGGCAGAAAATGTTGGCAGCAGTCAGCTGATGACGTTAAATTTGCTTGTAAAATTATCTCAAGCTTAAATTTATTATAAGTAATTCCACTAAGCAGCGCGTCCTTAAATGCAATTTGGCATTTTCAGAAATGCTGGCATAAAATAAACGGTATTATTCTGTAAATATTTTTAACCTTAATGCATATTTACGAAATATAAAAGTTCATCAATTAACGAAACTTGTCATCACTACATGGTGACTTTCAGACCGTTGCCCAACCCCAACAAAAGTGAAAAAAAAACATGTGATGCCAACATCATCATTGACTGATGAAATGTCGAATTGAGGGCGATTTGTTGTGAAAATTAGTTAAAATGATGAAATTTTAATTCAAATTCATATTTAAATATTCATGACTTATGGTTGCGCACCCCTCTCAAATAAACGGAATTATACAGTGAATATTTATTAAAAAACGAATTGATGCAACAATAAATAGAAATGTTATTATATTTTATATGCAAATATGGCATCTTTTAACTAAATGTGTCTCCACAAAATCGTACCCATCCTCTCCAAAAGTGTGATGACAACATCATCATTGACTGAAAAATTGTCGTATTTGAGGACAATTTTTAATAAAAATTAGTTAAAACTGATGGATTTTACTTTAAAAAATAATGATTCATATTAAGCATTAGTTAAAAATGAAGGAAAATAATCCAACTTTTTATTTAACAAAATGTGACTATTGTGGTTATGCATCCCCTCAAATAAACGGCATTATACACTGAATATAAAATTATGTTAATTGATGCAACAATAAATAGAAATAATCTTATACTTTATTGGCGATATGTAAATATTTGTTTTTCCCCAAAAAGTGTGACAACATCATCATCTTTTACTGAAAAAATGTCGAATTGAGTGAAATTTATAACAAAATTTGATCAAATACAATGTATATAAGTCATTGAGATAGTTTCGAAAAAAAATAAGAATATAACAATAGGTGTGAGAAACGTGTCATTTTCCATAACTGGACTTTACTAAAATTTTTATTTTAAAAATTATGCCGACAGATGGTTATCCCATATGTCATCATTGGTTATTGTTTGGGCAACAACACACTCACAATGTGATGACGTAATAGTTGAACGCCCCCAACTGCTTTACCACAAGTTGAAGACTTTTCCTATCAACACATGATTAACACATTATTGTAAGGGTAGTTATAGGAAATGTTGAATAATTCATATCGAATGCCATATTTTAAATCTCACATTGAGTTAAGGATTATCGCCTTCATAAGTTGTGCTTAAAATAACTTTTTGAGGTTCATAATGGCTTTATGCTGCTTGGTTTCATTCCTTATCTCAATCGGTTCCAATAGCAAATCAGCGAATTAATATCGGGTTTATTTTCATCAATACCGAGACACGATTGAACGAGTTTGCGGTATTTTTCGCTTTGTCCCAATTCGGGCTTTGGGCAAAAATGAAATAAATGATGAGCTAAGTCTGCAAGCATTCGGGATGTTGTTATTATGCATTTCAGAAACTCCTTACGTCATGTCGTCGTGTATTAAAAAGTGTATAAAATACGTGTCAAGGATTAACTCGTGTTCATCATCTCTCATCCTCCCACAAATGAGAAGGATGAGAGTGCGATTTCATAGTGAGTTTTTATAAAGACTTATTTGTATTTATTCAATCTCACGTCGTTATTTATTACCCGTTTACGAATGGAAATTCTGCGTAATTTCACGCCTGATAGACATGTAAATTATCAAAAAAAAAAGTCACCGAAATTTCCTTAAATTATTTAGTTATTCTCACTATATGGTATTTACTGCAATGTGGTTTAAAAGATTTTATGGTAATTCTGTGAAATAAGCACAGTAGTATACTAAGTCATCTCTGGACCACTTTCTACCTTCAATATAAACAAAATGGACAAATAATTAAACAAAATTGAAAGTACATGTATGAAAATGTTTACCAGTCCTATCCAGCTTGCATAGTTTTTAATGATGTTGAGATTGTAATAGTCTGGGTTAGGTTCAGTAAGTTTATTTTTCGTAAAGTTTAATTTTTGTATTTTTATTTTATTTTAATATTGTTTGTTTAATTTTTAACGTTCTTTTCAAGATTTTCTGTATTATTTTTAACTTTAATTTTTAATGTTTTTATTTTATTTAATTTTTTTCGTTTATTCCTATTTCGTTTTAATTTGTTATAAAACATTTTAAGTTTTAATTTTAATTTCGATTTCGTATATTTTACATAAAATGTAATGCTGTTGAGGCTGATTAAGTAGGCTACAGTAGGCCAAACTATTTTTCCGTTTTTTTTTTAAATTTTATTTCATTTTTTTTACATTTTAAAGTTTTATTTTTAATTTTGTATTCGTATATTTTACATGACCTTTAATGCTGTTGAAAATCTTTTCTATGGTATAGACTAGTTTAAGTTTAGTAACTATTTTTTATAGAGTTTATTTCGTATATTTAGTTTAGTTTTTTTTCCATTTTGGATGTTTATTTTGAAAGTTTATTTGAATATATCGGGTATTATTTCTGAATTTAATCTTCAGTGTTTATTTTTATTTTTTTTTGTATTTGGTTTTAAATTTTATAAATGTTTTAAAATGTTTTGTTTTTAAATTTTAAATTTGACTCTGGAAAGTGGCCCAGGGATGACTTTAAGTATACTACTAGTATTTTTATTTTGTTTTAATTTTTTTTAAAGATTTTAAAGTTCATTTTGAGTTTCGTATTTTATTTTGTTTTTAAATTTTAAAGTTGTTTCTAGAAACTGGTCCAGAGATGACTTTTAGATATGTCTAGTATTTTTATTTCGTTTTAAATTTTTTTAATAACTTTTTAAAGTTTGTTTCAATTTTTGTATTTCAATTTTGTTTTCAAATTTTAAGATGACTTTTATTGTACTACATTATTAGTTTTTGGGGGGTAAAATGGAGGATAAGGCAAAAATAAGAAATTTTCTTGTATGCATGAACTAATGGAGTCAGTGGAATATTCTCAAAAACTGATTAAGCTATACACTATAATTAATTTAGAGAAAATGTCAGTATATTTTTGCACCGTATTTTCTCACACCTGTATATAGTTGTATACATATCTAGTTAGGAAATTGGCAACCTTTGAAGGTCGTCTGGGTGTCGCTAGATTGTAATCCCAAATTACTAAGCCCTTATTCAGCTGACCTCCCTGTTTGTGAGTTGATTACTAATAGATAAATTTGCATTTTAAACGCAATTACCAGCAGGTAATAATAACCCTGGTCAAGACTCCATGCTGTGTAACGTGGGCGGTAACGAATCGTGTCACGGTTACAGTAACGCCTTTTGGACAGTTACGAAGTCATAAAAAATGACCTTTAATGACGTATAGGTGGCGCATAGTAACGATAGGTTAACGGTTTTTTTCTGTAAGATTTTTAATACTGCCCAAACATTGGCAAATCAATGGTTTAACGGTAACATGTATGCTGCGCCATCTGGTGGTGGAATTGAAAGCTTTTGAGAATACAGTTTTTTTTCCAAATTGATTTCCATACATTTGCTATTGTTTATCACCTCGTTAAATTACGGAAGCTGTTATACAGGGTGTTTCTCCCCAGTTGGCCAATCATGTGCTTTCGAGACAATGCAATTTTCGTATTTTAATTACGGTTAATTACGAAGAACTGATTGCAGAAGTCACAAGTGCATGAATGCTAATTCAAGGGGCGAACTGGTTAGTGACAGTTATAAATCTTAAACCTGTTACAGCGAAGGAAACGTAGGCCGGTTCACATCAAAGGTATTTAAATGCACCTGAACCCAGCATGTTTTTTCGTCCCATAACATTAATAACGAGATAAAAACAATAATAACAATAATAATAACAATAAGAACGAGCAATGGCTCTTCACAATGCTTCCGAATTTCAACCCACTCGATATAGGAAGCTATTTACGGAAATGGTTTTTCAAATTTTCAAAGTCATTAAATTTTCAAAGTTATTAAATTGCCAACTATTAATCACTGGTTGCGAAAATAGCCATACTGTGTTGAGTGCAGTTTGGTATTGTGTTAAACATGTTTCCATTAGCAAACTTAACTTCAAGTATTATGTCATCACAAAAACTCTCAGACAACGGTGTTTTAACAGGGTGGCAAACATATTTCAGGTTTTAAAATTCAAGACATTTTAGGACATTTTAAGAGGAAAATGTTGAACTATATACCAGGATTTGTTTAAAAAGGTAAAATTTTACGGTTTACGAAATTTTACATTAGGAAACGTGAGTTCAAGTATTACATGTATGTCATCACAGAAACTTTTAAAAAGGGTGACAAACGAGTTTCAAGAATTGAAATTCAGCCCTTTTTATGATATTTCTAGACAGAAATGCAAAACTATTTCGGGATTTTTTAAATAGGTCAATTTTATAGAATGTAACATTTCATAATTTATTCATTATGTTATAATACAATAATAAAATAATAAAATTATTTGGGTAAATTTTGTTTTAACAGGTAGCTGTGTAACTTCAACATTAATTGAATTCAGTCTGATTTTCATATCATGAACTGAACAAGTTTTTCCTTTTTAGTTTCAATCTTGTGGATATCATTTAGGTATTTTTTATGAATATTTAGTACTTTATGATATTTTAGAGAAAAATCTATAACAAGTTCAGGTTTATTTAAAATGGTAAATGCAGAATTTCATTCTTTATTCATCTTTATGTTATAACACAGTAGTAATGGAACAAAATTATTTGTGTATACATTATTAACATGTTGCAGGTCATCTTCTACTCATTGAATCCAAACTACTCTCCATATCATGAACACATTTTTCTTCTTTAATGTTTCATTCTTTTGTTATAATTTGTGACATTTTAGAAATATTTGGCACATTTTTAGGGAAAAATATGAACTATTTCGGGATTTTTTTTAAACAGGAAAATTTTTATAATGTAGTATGCGCGTTGCATTATTGATTCATCTTTACGCTATAACACAATTATTTGTGTAAATTATGCTTTAACATGCATAGCAGAACAACTTCAGCATTCATTGAATTCAATCTGCTTTACATATCTTGAACAAGTTTTTCCTTCTCTGTTTCAATCTTTTGGATATCATTTGGCACTTTTTTAGAAATATTTAATACATGTACTTTTTAGGATATTTAGGACTGTTAATCTTTTTGCAGTACTTTTTTAGCATTTTAAGGACTTTTATGACTTGTTTGCCACAATGTTAAATGATGTCGAATGATGACACTAGGAATCTAAAAATCACGATTTTGTGATGATATGATACTTGAACGTTCCCTTAATATTTAGGACTTATTAGGGCATTAAGGACATGTGTACAATGTAATTTGTAGCACTTTTAGGACTTGTATGCCACCATGTTAAATGCTAAAGAATGATGACACATGTCTGAAAATCACGATTTTGTGATGACATTACACTTGAAATTTCCTCATATTTAAGGTTAGCCCTGGTGAAGGGGTGTTCGTGAAATCAGACTTCCATCCAATTGAGATTGGGAATAATTTGGCAGTTTTTTTAAACCGAACTTGTAAATCTGCAATGTGAGCCACGGTGGTCATTTTCTATAGGAAGCAAACCTCGTAAAAAGCCTGAAATATGAAGTTTTTGAAATCCAGGCACTGCTATCTGCGCTTTTCATCGCACTGGTCAGTCACGTGATCTCGTGATGCATTTCCTAATTCCTAACCAGATAGTCATGCTGGTGTAAATCATAAAATTTCACTTTTGCCATCACGTGACAAGACGACCTCACATCGAGGATGTATTAGTAGGAAGTTCCTGATGTCTGCCAATTATTTACGACGTTTTTAATAAGATTTCGTCGACGATATCTGACATTGGATCGCCCTGACCAGTCTGCTTCGGAGAAAAGGAATTACAGTAAATTTCTGAGATAAGAAAAACGAAAAATTTGTCCAAAGGGTTAGTGCTCCCATCAAGCAATGTTTGTATTTGCAAAGCCATTGAAAAGTGGCTGAAGATTGTGGATTTCGTTTTTTTTTTGTGTTTTAAATCAAATACATAAACCGTACGGGGATCAAAAGAAGGTCAACCGAAAGGTCACGGACGAAAAATAAGGAAATACATTTATTTTTGGGGTTCGTTTTTCTGCTTTGTGTGTGTGTGAAAATATAGCCGTTGTAAGTGGCACTAAAATCCAGAAAGTCGGTACCAAATTGATCACGTGACAGCCGTTAAGGTGCACCATGGGAGTTTTAGTGAATGTTGTTATCCGAAACATGTTCTACGGTTTTACGACCAAAACAATTGGTGATTATGCTTGTTTGAACTACCCTACCCAATACTACATGTATTTGAATGTGCGCAAAAACCAAATATTTACAGTACGTGTCAGGTTAAGAGTGCACCTTTCGCACTGCCCTCTATCGGCATTATAGGATGATTGATCAATGTATGCTGCTGCGTAAGAATATAGTTACACTAAAAATTTGACTGGGATACTTCGAATTATGTAATTATGACTTATCAAGTGTGACTATTGAGTGTTTTAAGTCATGAATTCATCATAATTTTAATATTCTTATCTAGAAAATGACTCGTGTGATAGTTTCAAGACACGAAAAATTTAAAATCGAATGTGCCAGAATTTAAAATTTATATCCTTCATGGTTTGGGGACGTTCAGATATTATGTCAACACTTTTTCACTATTTCCGAACCCCCCATATCATCATTGTCATCATTTGCCAATATTGACCAAAATGTTCTTAAATTTTGTCCACAAATTTAATCAGAAACAGACGTAAGTATTGACCAATTTAATCAGAAATGATAATTTTAGCTCATAAAAGTAAAATTGACTGAGCATTTTTACGATTTTATCTACAAATTTCATCACGATGAAAATTATACTGTAGCTCATAAAAGTAATAATGAAGCGAATAATATTGCAAAAAAATCGTCGTATGTGAATTTTTAAGCAAAACTAGGTCAAAAATGATGAAATTAAACACAAATTTAAAAAAAAATCAATGATGACATCATCATTTGACTGACCATCACCCCTCCTAAGATGATGACATACTACTTGAACGTCCCCTTTTCCCCAAGACCTGGAAAATCTTCAAATTTCAGGGAAATTTGAAAGGTCTGGAAAAGTCAGGGTAATTCAACAAATCAGTAATATATTTTACGTGGCTTGCAAGAGATAACGCAATTTTCAATTTGTTTTAAAACCTGTAACGTCGCATAAACTAAGGGAAGTTGAAAATTTCATCTCTGTGTGAACCCTGATCACTTACGCTATACGGGTATAGTGTAGACTTTTATGTTGCGATCTAGTCCTACTTTCCACAGGGTGAAATTTTCAACTTCCCGGAATTTTCCAGATTTTAAAATAAATTTCCCTGACCACCCTGACCGTTGAAAATGCAAGAAGATGACATGCCAACGTTGGGAATTTTACATTTATTGCTTATTACTGTAGATAAATCACATTTACAGTAGGAAACAGCAAATTTAGATTAGTTTTTTAAATGGACAATTTCGTTATTAATTTCTTTCACAGAATTACTTGGCATCGCTTAATTTTTATGTTTACCAATAACTAACTTTGCCAAATCTGTTGATTTGTTGAATTTCCCTGACTTTCAAAGTCAATCAATTTTCCGTGACATCTCGAGGTCTTTTCAATTTTTCTGACTTTTTTACAACATGGTAAGTCGAGGATAAGTCAGGGAAGTGAAAAATTTCATCTGTGGGACATCCTCGTAGAAATTAAATATGACGATGTCATTCCTATACAAAACAAGTTCCTCTATAAAACAATTTATGAGGTTCAAAACGTTCACCAGAGGACAGGGTGATCAAGCCCACTCGTAACATGACACCACACTTCCACCAGACTTCCAAAACTTCAGTAGGACATCCAAAACTTGAGTGGGACTTCCAAAAATTTACTGGACCAGCAATGGGACTTCAAGGGACTTTAGTAACTTCAATGTGTGGGAGAAGGCAAATATTCAGGCTCTTATAATACTAGGTTGTTATTAAAATCAGACAGGTTTTTCATCTGGAAGTTGTTTGGTGAATGTCAAGCTTGCTGAAGCATTTATAATCCAACTGGATACAATAGTATCGATATTAATTTTGGGAATAGTTGTTGATTAGCAGTTGTTGGTTTAAAACATCGTTAATGCCATTTATGGACAGCCCCTCAGGCCTTGATATCCCTTAGTTCAAATACGAGGTATTGAAATGGGCGTAAGACAAATAATTATAAATGAGCAGGCGTCTGCATTGTTTCCTCACCACGGGGCATTAATTCGATGCATCTTCTGTCCCCTCTTTTATTTTCACATAAAAAAGGTGGATTATTATGCGCGCATGCGCAGAGGTCAGCTAGCAAAATGACCCATTGAGATACAGCTTAATCCTTCCTGGTTAGGATTTGAAAGCAAATTGTGAAGAAGACCCTTCAACTTTGACATCACTGATCATCGTAAAAAATATTTGGTGAAAAAAAATCAATTGTCAAAAGTGCTGACTTCCTAGCTGTCAAAAGCGACAATAATGTTATTTGGATGCGCAGGAAATACGATAAAAAAAACTCAATAATGACCTCTTTGTATACGATCGGCATTTCAACGCAATTTCATATTTTCAATACCAATGGCCCCCATGAACTTGCATGATGAGTAAACAAAAAACGCATAAATTTTCGGCAAATGGCTTTCTGTCCATTATGCTAATGAGTGTTGACCCCAGCCTCACTAGCCCGACCTCGATTGACCCCTGCCCGTGAACTTCGTGACGAGGAGTAATGTCGCACAATCGCGCTTCCGGTTTAACGACCCCTTCGTTCGTAATCCCTCATTTCAATTTTATATTAATAATAATAGGTTTTGACGAAAAAACAAACGAAAAAAAAGCCAACAACACATAATGGCATTTTCGTGTGAGCGTTGGTCAGATTTTCAGCCTTTTTTCATGGGCTCGTCAACAGGGTGTTTATAAATTAATTTGAGTCCCACTCAAGTCACTGAAGTTCTACTGAGTTCGATGAAGTCCCCCTGCGTCTGACTGAAGCCATTGAAGTTCACTGAAGTCAATGAAGTGCGACTGAAATCAATGAAGTGTGACTGAAGTCATTGAAGTCTGACTGAAGTCATTGAAGTCTGACTGAAGTCATTGAAGTCATTGAAGTCTGACTGAAGTCATTGAAGTCTGACTGAAGTCATTGAAGTCTGACTGAAGTCATTGAAGTCTGACTGGAGTCATTGAAGTCTGACTGGAGTCAGTGAAGTCTGACTGGAGTCAGTGAAGTCTGACTGGAGTCAGTGAAGTATGACTGGAGTCAGTGAAGTATGACTGAAGTCTTTGAAGTATGACTGAAGTCTTTGAAGTATGACTGAAGTCTTTGAAGTATGACTGAAGTCATTGATGTAAGGCTGAAGTCATTGAAGTCCGGGGTAATGTGGGCGAATTCATCCTCGTTTACAGTCTGCAGCCTGACTTAACAGACTTCAATGACCCCTGTGGTACTTCAAGGACTTTCAACACTTCAACGGGGCTTCCAAGACTTCAAGGGACTTAAGTGGGACTTCCAGGACTTCAGCAAGACTTCATGAACTTCCTTGAGATTTCAACAAGACTTCAAGGGACTTCAGTCTTCAGTGACTATAGTGGGCCTTCCAAGTCTTCAGTGGGATTGCAATGAGATTTCAAGGGACTTTAGTGGGACTTCCAAAGCTTCAATGGGACTTCAATGAGAGTTCAAGGCTCTGACTTCACAGACTACAGTGGGAATGCTAAGACTTCATTGGAGCTTCCAAGACTTCAGTAGGTCAAAGTAGTAAATGGAACTTCTTCGATTGCCTGTCGTCCCTGCCATCCCTGAAGTCCCAATGTAGTCATTGAAATCTGAAGGCAGATGTACACAATTTTTAAATTTTACAAACCCCTCATTGCACCCCTTACCTCATTTCTGTAATAAACATTCAGTTGCATTTATGACAGTCCCTCTTAATTCCAGGCTCAATACAGAGGTTTTGAACTGGTTAGTTGTTGACCTAATGGGGTTGTCCAATTTAGGCATGTACATGTATACTGTTTCAGGAAAGCTGAGAAAGTTTTTTTTTTTTAGTTTTTCGATATCAACATCTCTAATCCATCGTCTTAATGACACTTTTATCTTCCCATCTCCTAATTAATCTCTAACGAGCAGGGAGTTGGAAGTAAAAAAAAATGTTTTTTCTCTAAATTTTCTCTAGATTGGGGACAGGATCAGCCCCAGTGACTCGTTCTCACGACTTAATTTACTTATAGTCACTTATAGCGAACACCGTGGACTCGTAATGAAATAAAATTCTTGAAGCTGATTATTTTTGAAGGATGTGGATCAGTGATGCATTCAAAATGCAGGGCTTTGATTCACAAAGCTTCATTTTCATAACAAAGATGTGCATTATGTATACACTTTTTAATGATATAATTATGCGTGATATACACACACCCTGTATTTATAAGTGGGTTGAATAGCCTTCAGCCTTCATATATACAGGGTGTAACTTAGAGATACTACAGGGTGACCACGCTACAGTAGAACCTCCAAAGTTGACCACCTACCTATGTTGACCACATTTTAACTGACCGGACGGTTACCACATTAACTCAATGGAAGGTGGCCTCTATATGTTGACCACCTGCACCTCTGTATGTTGTATGTTGACCACTTGGACTATGACACCCAATAATAATTACTCTCTGTAACTCTCTGTTACTCTCTGTATTTTATCGACCAGCATTGTCTCAAAATGAAGTTATGGACGATTAAATTTCATTGGCTGTTTGCAAACCTTATATTGTACACTGTACACTACAGCGTTAAAATACCAATACAACTGTACAGTACGTATAATTGCTGGATAAATTTGTAGGGTATTAGCAATACTGGTACTGTATTATGAACATTTTAATAAGATTATTCATGAATGATGAATGATTATTGTAAAATGTAAGTACATGCAGTCAACGGAATTAAAAAGCTGTGTCAGTACAAGCCTCGTTTCATATATTGGCCAGTTTGCGACAAACCCGCGGGTGGTCATCTTATACATGTAGATATTCTTCTGTAATAACATTTTTTTTATTTCGTTGAAACTTTCCCGATTTCCAGGTCATGTAACCTTCAATTCATGTCAACTCAGTACCCTGCAGTATCTTTAATTTCCCTGCTTTATTTTATTGATCAACATATTTGCTATATGGCATTACAGCAATTTTTTTAACAAGTTTAGTGCTAACTAAACACCCAATTGAATTACACTATCGTTAAATCAAACCAGATGTTTTTATAACGCAAAAATGTGTTTTTTAAAATTTTTACCTGCTTATGCATAATGCATGTATACATGGTGTATCAGTAGTTATGCTCACAATTGAAAATGTGGTTATTGTCATGAAATCAAACGTACCAAAATGTCCAAATGTTCTACTTTTTATTCGTAATCTCCTCCCCCTTATGTCAAATTATTTATATTTCAAATTTCCAATTGTTTCGTGATTTCGCCACAAAATTTTATTTCCCTAACATTTCCCTGTTTTTCAGGCAGTGTAGTCGTCCTGTATCAAGTAGGCGTTGTTGAAAAATTTAAATTTCTCCATTTATTTAAACATAATTTTGAAAATGAAATTCCAAATTTGACATGAAAATTAGTTATAGTGAATTTAATTATAATAATGCATATAAAAGTACAAACCGGAGAGTTTTCCCGTTTTTTATACCTTATGTATATTTTTTAAATTTTTAATGTATTTTTTAACTTTAATTTTAAATTTAAATCCTAATTAAAATATTACCCTCATCAAATATTTCAAATTCCCCACTTAATTTTTAATTACCATGTTTTTTTGAAAAAGGAAATGGATGGTAATTAGAAATAATGCGATTAAAATTGCAAATTCAAAACATGCTTTTGTTTATTAACGTACTGTATTTATTTAGTTTAATTAATTCGTTTTTACATATAAACAAATGGAAATCATTCCAGTTTCATGAATGAAAAAACGAAATTATGAGTGTCTAAATTAGCCAGTTTCTTGATTAATTTTTATTAGTTTGCATTAAATGTTTTATGAGAAATTTTTATGATGATCACTTTTACATAAAACGTGACAAAACATTGCTGCACTAATTATCTCAGTTGACGTTTATTAATTTTATGCTTTCAATATAAATATGAAAATAATTCAAGAGAACGGTCTCTTTATTTCCAAGTTTATACTTTAAAAAAAAAATACATGACTGGGAAATTGAAAAGGTTTTTGAACCTGTACTTGACGATAAATGCGGAAAAATAGCCGAATGCTCGTTGAGATTTTTTTATTTCTCAGCATTTATGTTTTATTTACAACTGGAGTTATTTTGGAAACGTTAACATCAAAACTATGGGAATTGAATTCACCTTAACTACCAATTGTATTGCCAGAAGCAAAAGTGGACACAATACGCTATGTTTTCAAATTGTATAAATAAAAAACCGGCAGCCAAGTCAGTTTTATGAACGAGGAAATGAAGCGGAATAAAATGGAGAAATTTTATTAATTATGACGTACAGGGTGACGCAGAAACAACAGACGATTCAAGTTTGGGATTGGAAGTTTAATGTACATGTAAAGGGGACGTTCAAGTATTACGTGTATGTCATCACAAAATAGTGTTTTTCATGCACCCCACACCCCTTCCCCCTTCCTACTTCCCAAATGATGTCATTGAACTAAAATAATTTCTAATTCACCGAAATTTGTTCAAAATTAGATCAATAATGATGGAATATTTAAAGTAACATTTTTTAATACATGATAGATTTAATAGAAATAATAGATTTCTAATATACATAATTAAACAATACATGTATAGCAATAATGAAGCAATGTCTAAAGTCAAATTTTCGAATAGTTACCAAAAATGATAAATTTCTAATATACAGTACATTATATTTAAAAGATACATGTGTACCAATAACGAAGATAAAGCTAAAGTCACATTTTTGAATAATTACCAGAAATAATGGATTTTAAGTATCCATTACATTTAAAAAAAAAGATATCAGCTATAACGACAGAATAGCTATTATAGTCACATTTTCTAAAAGTTGAAAGAAATAACAGTAGCTAAAGGCACATGTTTGAAGTCACCAGAAATAATGCATTTTAATTACGCATTGAACGTAAACTATACATGTAGCAATAACGAAGGAATAGCTAGTCACATTTTTGCATAGTTACCAGAAATAATGGGTTTTAAGAATCTATTATATTTAAAAAATACATGTATATGAGTAATAACGAAAGAATAGTCACATTTTCGAAAACATTCAAGCACTAATATATTTAAAAATACATTTATAGTATTAACGGAGGAATAGCAGTATTTCCTTCAATACAGTAGCTAAAGGCAAATTTTTGAAGTTATCAGAAATAATGTATTTTAAATATGCATTATATTAAAAAAAACACACGTAACAATAACGATGGAGTAGCTAAGGTACATGATTGAATAGTTACCACCATGACTTCTAGGACACCCTGTGTATTACCTCGATAAGGACAATAAAATTAAGTATGTTGGATCTTCGATCGATCAAATGGTTATTTGGAAAGCTCCAACACGAAATTACCACAATTTGAAACCAGTTTTTGTTCGTGTCATTGCTAGTTTGCATAATTTAATTGCAAGAACAGACACTTTTACGACATGAAAACTATCATGTTTCATGTTTACATCCGCCATTTTCGAAAGGTGCGACAGTGTAAACAACAAATGAAATAATTTAGTTACTAATTAATATTAATAGACTTACTGTTGAACATTATTGTGCATTTAAGATCACTAACATTCTGAGATGCACCATGATTCCAAAAGCACAAACAATATACAGTAACATAAATTTGACTTCAATTTGCTAAATTTTTTTAACCTTTACAATCTGTCTTTTTCGAGGTAAAAAAATGAGCAGGAATTTTAATAATCGGATAACTGATTTCTGCCCAGTGTCCAGAGGCATTTCCATACCTGTTTTAGCGAAAATTTCAAGCAATTTTCTAAAAATGCCATTGGCGAAAGGACGGGGTCAACACAAACGTCCGCTTCAGGAATCTGTCTACCACGTTTTGCCAAAGACGGCTTTTATGAAATATGTCCATTATTATGGTCAGCACTCCCTTGGCTGGAACGGGTTGACCAACACGCAAAAATTTCAAAATATCCCTTATCAATTCAAGCTGGCTTCCGATGCGAACTTGGGGTCAACGAAATAGCCAACGGTCATTCAACAACGTCTTAAGACTTCCTCAATCAACCGTTCCTAAAAGGCTACCCACTTGTACCGTTATGTCAAACTTGTTAAGTTTTTTAGTTAATTGCTCGAGACAGTTTTGTTTGAAAATTGAGATATTTTTGCTTCAAAACTGATCAAGTTCTGCTAGAAATTGGATAGTTTTTCTAGAAAACTACATACAGTATATTAGTAGAAAACTGTAGTTTGTTAGAAAATTGATAGTTTTGTTTGAAAATGTATACAGGTTTGCTAGAAAAGGTATACATTTTTGCCAGAAAACTCATCAACTCATCAGTTTGAAAATTTATAAAGGTTTTCTGGAAAATCGGAAAATTTTGCTAGGCTATTTATAGTTTAGCTAGAAAATTGATAGTTTTGTTAGAACATTTTCAAGGTTTTTCTAGAAAAGTTGAGCAAGTTGATCGAGACAGTTTTGTTAAAAAATTGAGATATTTTTGCTACAAAACTGATCAAGTTCTGCTATAAATTGGATAGTTTTTCTACACAACTATAGTAGTAGAAAACTGTAATTTGTTAGAAAATTGATGAAGTTTCGTTAGAAAATTTGTATTTTTGATAGGGAATTTATAGTTTTGCCAAGAAAAGCATATAGCTTCGTTAGAACATGAATAAAGTTTGGCAACAAAATTTTTAAAAGGTTTCTGGAAAATGGTAAAGTTTTGCAATGATATTTTGCTAGAAGATTGATAGTTTTGTTTGAAAATCGACAAAGTTTCGCTAGAAAATGTATACATTTTGCCAGAAAGCTGATCAAGTTTTGCTTGAAAATGTATAACGGTTTTCTGGAAAATGAGAAATTTTGCTAGAAAATTGATAGTTTTGCTAGAAAAATGACAAATATTTATTAGAGAATTTAACAAGTTGCTAGATAATTTAGTCTTTCTAGAAAATTGAAAAAGTTATGCTCTAAAATTTATAAAGCTTTGCTAGACGATTGATAATTTCACTTAAAACTACGTGATAATGATTACGATATGAAACCCCGTTTCCGAATTATCACCTTATTTTCTCAAACTTCTCTGCACTTTAAGAAGAATTCGCATTTTTCTCTGAATATCAACAAATTCACTCAGCAAAAATTCATGTCTGATCATTTTCCAGAAATTTTCGTGTTTTCCATTTTCCTGAATATTCCATATAAAATACTAAAATTCCCTTTAAATTTACAATTATTTTCCTCATTCCATTAACCGGAGACATTAGCCAACTAAAAAAAATACACATTTCCTATTTTTCCCAAAAATAAATTGCATTTAGGCGTTTCCATCGCACTTAATAATAATGTCAACCTCAGATGTAAACAATAAATTTGCGTCGGCTTCCAAGAATAAGGAAATGTTAAACTTTTTTTAAAAAAAATATTACATATTATTAAGTTGCAGTCTTTTGGCTAAAATCGTACACGTCATGTCATAATATTTTCGGCTTTTTTTTAAAAGCTTTTCGTAAATGCTTCAAAGCTAGAAATGCCTCGGGTTGCTCAAAATACAAACGAAAGAGTTGGGCAAATTTACAGAAATATTCATAGAAAAAAAACCTCTCGAAACCTGAAAAAAAACCCGTTAGGTCACCGTGCACGGGAGAAAGAGAGGTCATAAAAAATGAGCAATTCATTATAATTGCGAGGAAGTAAATTTTGGGAAAGTATTGACGAGCAAAAGCACCAACATTACTGTCATTCCCATTATATATTACGAGGGAAAAAAACCAAAAACAAATATTTTAAAATGTCTCATAAAAACCTCAAATTGGACGATTTGTTTTCTAATAATGTCTGAAAAAAATGCTAATACAGATCTCGTGCGTTATACGGTTGTTTATGGCACAATCAGCACCGATTTATGTTGACCAGTTTTGCTCTCTTTTGCACTGGCAAACATATCGGAATACAACCCAGATAAAACAAATGGGAAAATAGCAGAAAAAAATTCAAATAATACCTGTTTTTACGATATTTTTCTGGGAGCCAATGCTTTTGAAATAGTATGGAAAAGCTTGAAAGTTCAAATTTAGGAATTTAAAAAAATAAATTTGTGTGTATAAATGTTGGTACACAATCTGTCAAATTAGTGGGAATATAATTCACTTGCATGTTCATGTACATTTTAAATTTTAAATATGTTATAGGAGAAATTCACATAAATGTAGGTGAAAAGTACAATTTTTTAAATACGGAATGTTATACATACATGTACATGTATATGAGAAATTCACATTTATGTACGTGCAAATTTAAAATCTGAAATATTGTAAAAGAGAAATTTACATGCATCTCTACAAGTCAATTTCACATTTTAAATACATGTATTTTATATGAGAATGCTGATCGATTTTTGAAATATGGTAGGCCAATATGAGAAATACGTTTACATGTAAATTTAAATTCCACATTTGTTATACGAGAAAGTCATGTACTTGTGAATCTTGAAATTTTAAATACGTGGTACAAGTTGTACGTGTAAAGTTACAATTTTTAACTTTACGTGTGAAATTAGCATACGTGAATATGTAAATTTAAAATTTTAAATATGTTACATGAGGAATGCAATACATGAACATGTAAATTTAAAATTGAAAAATGTGTTAATGGGAGAAATGCACTTACATGTACTGTACATGTACGATAAATTTAAAACTTTAAATAAGTTCTAAAAGAAAGTTAGATTCGCTATTTCTTTTTTTTTTTTTGCAAAACCCAAAACACGGCATATTTAAAAATTTTACTTTACATGTACAGTATACAGGTAAGTATTTCTCATACACAATGTGTCGTATTTAAAATTAATTTTTTTTTCTCCAAACCTGGCACCCATGGGCACAGAATCTGCCACTGTATCCCAAGGCGTTGATAATTACAGTTTGATACAATAGTTATATTCATAAACCAAAAAAAAAAGACACCACTGGCCAACTGATAACCGTGACCGTTATGCATTTTCGCTAAATTTAAAATAATTTATGATTCGTTGAAGGTGTAATTCATCCGTGCGTGGTATACCACCTGTTGTTTTAATTTACCTTTGTTGACCCTTGCATTTTTCCCAAGTGTCCAGACTTGAAACGAAACTAGACATCGATAGGTTCCGCCATTTTGCTTGACCCGTGACCTCTTCTCTGGCATTCTGGGGTAACTGCGGCCTCATTGGTATTCAAAATGTCCCCAGTTAATCTCGGGGTCAGCGAGAGTGGTTGGCTATTGTTGCCAACGTGTGACCAAACAATGCATTATGAACGTATGCGTGCCTTCTTAAGTGTGTACTTAGTCTAGCTTAGAGAATGCTTATGCTTATACTGTAGTTAGTTATAAGGAATAAGGACGAGTCATTCTTTAATTGTTTTCTCTATTGCACATATAGGAACCAGGAACTGGAGCACCTTTTGCAAATTCGGAGGTTTTTCAGAGCGAAAACTTTCGGGAATTTTGGAAGAGAAATTGCCGAGTAATGGCGCTGGGGTCGCCCGAGCAATAGTCCAGAAAAATCGAGCAAAAACTCAGGTTCCAGATCAGTTCCTTCATGTGAAAAGACTCAAGTGCTTCTGGTTTCTGTGAGTATAGTAAGCTGAAGGCAATGTTTGTCTACGAAGGGTCAAAGGTGATTCACTTGGCTTTTTTAGAAAAAGATAATTATGAAATTTATGTGTCGCGAACGTACAATATGGCTGCTAAAATACATTATTAGTCAGTATCACTGATTGTTGTAGTACTGGTCACAAGCATGTGGCCAGTTGGTATACAATTTTCACATTTTTTCACATCCAAGAATCTTATATTTTTCCCATTTTTTTCACATGCAATTATCTGGTTTTTCACATTTCTTCACATGAAAATATCTGATTTTTTCACATTTTTAACCCAATATTTTGAAAAAAATAGCTGTTTCAAGAGTTATAACAGCGCATCTCAAACTACAGGACGCGACCCCCATACAACATTGAGAACGCCATAGGTCATTTATTTCTTTTACAAAACTAGACCACAAATAGTTAATTTCAGCCTGCTTTTCTTAAAAAGTGTATGGTGTAAAATTTAATATCAACGTTTAAGAGAACGCCGTAGGCGATTTTTTTTAAATCGACAAAAATGAATTGCAAGCGTATTTTGTTGGAAATGATTTTTTAAAACTTGCATTATTTCAGAAAAAAATCTGATACAAATAATCAAATTTTAGTACCTTTTTATGTAATTAAGACCTGAATCCAGGGCATGTCCTCTTTGCCATTTTTACCCAATTATTCACAAAAGGTATAAATATTCACATTTTTCACACTTTTTAACTCTGGTCACGTGCCTGTGGTCAGTGTTATTGGACGTGAAATCTATTATTGAATTTTCCTTACTTATTCAGAGTAAATCCATTTTCCCTCACTTTTCCAGGCCTTTCCAATCTCACTGACAATGCCAGATTTTCCAGGGATGGTGACACCCTGTACGATTAAATTTCAATTCACTTCAGCACTCTGTACATTCAGCATGAAATTTAAGAAAATATCGAAAGTTTAGAAAGGATGTACAGTACATGTAATTGTATCCGAATTAGCTCTGAATACTACATGTACCGGTATAAGGTGGTCAAGTTGAAAGAATCTCTCAAACATCAAGTCTCTTCTCAAAGTAAAAGTTGTAAATTTCTAAAGAAAGATCCATTCTAAAAGAGCCTAATTGACTTATTCAACATATAGAATGTAAAGTATATATATAATGCTAGGGAAAACTCGATTTTAAGTTATGCGAATGAACCTGGTGTATCATCAACGATAATTTGACGTGACCACACGAAATTTTCCCAAAAAATCATTTTTGAAAACTAGAAATGAACAAAGTGGTGCATCCCTGGGAGTTAATTCGGATATGGTCGGATGCAATTTAGATAAAAGGGTTTGAAATTAGTGCGGTTGATGAGCACCGCGGCAGGCGTTCTCATAATTAAAATGCTAATGCAATTTAATTCCATTTTCATTTATTAAAAAAAATCAAAAAACCGCCAAAGAGATAAATGTAACCTGGCTCGAGTTTCTGCTATAACAGCGTCTCGCATCACGTGAACTTTTTAGAGATGTTTACATCCATATCTGATTGGCATAAAACTCCTGGCCACCATAAAAGGGGGCTTAATTATGCCAGACTCTATTAAAGTCCGAATTAAATTATTCAAAAAATTGAAAGCAAAGCCAACGATAATTAAGTCGATTGTGAAGCTGGATGCGCAGCGATAGCCCCATGCTCGCAGCTTCCCATTGTGTCGTTTTTCGCCAACTAACGTTCCATGGAAAGGCCCAGTCAAAATGGCGGCGAAAGGTCGCATGGAGCCTTTCACCAACGTGTTTTTGCTCGCTTTTGCCTGCTTTTGAGCCCCTAAAGGTCAGCCTTAATATCTTTTCGCAGTTCAAGGATGATTCGAAATGCTTATTTAAAATTACGTCGACTTTTCGCACTTCTTTGTTGGCATTTTTTGCACCAGAATTGAAAAAAAAAGAGCGAGATGAAATACGGTAAACATCAATTTCATCAGGGGAATACAAAGGACAAAGCTTTTGATAAAGCTCTTCCTTCGCCTTTTTTAACGCTGAAGAAAGGCTCGTCAATAGCCATACGAACAGAGCAACATCTCTGTCTGGAAAATGTGTAAACCAAGATTGTTTAGCGCTTTTTGTGTTGCGAAGCCATTTTTCCGCGTAATCTCAAAGCTCATTGGCTGAAATTAGAGCTTAACGCGTTGGAGGGCGTGAATGGTTATCGCTGTGCGCGTGACGGCGTTCTATTCACGTGACGTGCACGTGATTGGGGTTCTAAATATGCGCGTGATTCTTCGAATTCTAATTTCATCATTCCATTTTTTAAGTGTAAAAATTTCGTAATATTTTGCTTCGTAATTTTCGAGCTTTGTAATGGATATTTTGCTATTTTAAGGTGAGTTTCAGCTACGTATTTAGCAGTTTTACGCAATTTTGTCAATTTAAGGTAAATTTATAAAATGCACTGAACGCGCTTACTGTACCGGGGTTACCATATTTGGAAAACCTGGAATTGTCTGGGAATTTCAACAAAATCAATAATGCGCTCCACATAGCTAGTTTGGGTTTGGTACGGAAGCATAGATTCGCGGGTTTTCATGGAAAATACCTGAAACTCATGAAATGGTACTTACTTGACGTGTTGCGAATTTCCAGCTATGGACCTTAAACGATGAATTAAAAATACTAAGCACAGAAGACAAACCAAAGCTAGCGAAAATGCATTCGCCGCAATGATAACGATGCGCATGATACACTTCCAATATGGCCGCTCACACTAATCTCGTGCTGTATTCTCGTGGGAA
>JAQGAF010000266.1:0-61245 GCA_034687865.1 Kryphioiulus occultus
AATTTTTCATTCTTTTGCGTGTTTTAAAAAACATAGTATAAAGGAAAATTTCTTGCTGTGAGAATCTAACTTTCCCCAGCCCCGGGCTATCCGTCTTCACCTTAATATGTTGATATCATTTATGAGTGCCTTGTCAACAATTCCATGCATGCTGCGATGCCAACGTGCCGCATTATCACGTTGGTTAATCTGGCACTTTCACTGTCTGTTCAGACTTCCCAACGCACAATTCACTAATGCAAATTAAAGAAGACTATTCCGTACATTTTTGAGAACAACTTTCAGTTCATAATCCTGAACGTGACTGACATAAGTGTCTCTATTTAGATACGAAAATCCCCAAAAAGAATCTGCATTTGTACCTGGGCAGGAGCAATGACCTGTTTCCCAATATACACGGACACTTCCCATTAGCTTGGCATTGACTGCTTTTAAAAAGTGACTTCCTTTAATACCAGTCGAAATCAGTGGTGGCATTTGCTGCATGCCCATTTCATGCCTTGCTTACCGGGCACATTTTCTGGCGACCGTTGACCCAATGGCGGTATCACAAGCAGAAAACACTTTTCATTTCCATATAAGTTTTTTATGTGATTTGTGCACACTTACTTGGCAGATCGTTTACATGCCTGTGTTATAATGCTGGAGTATGCTCCACTGCATTCGTTGAAATCTCTCCACACACGTACACCCAACCGCTCATTAATTACACATTAGGTAACTTTTGATTTGGCTACAGATATGCTCGTTGAAATGTCGAAAAATTAGCTTCGCATTTCTTTTATTCGCTCATTAAACGATGGGTCGACTGGCTTATTTATTCTGACAGAATTTTGGAATTTGGGAGTCTCAACGTTTTTGTTGCATATAATGTACATTTGTATGTACTGTACACAGGGCGTCTTTTGTTTAGTCAGTTTGCCTTTAAAATCCGCATACATGTCTTAGAAACGTATTTATGCGAAGTGATTGTATAACGTATATCGGTCAGGTGCGAATTACACTTTAACTTCTACAATCCCGATTTAAACTATACAATACATGAATGTCCCGAGGAGGTATTCTGATAGATTGCAAAGGTCTAAGAGTTCAGAATATTCAGGGTGGTCCATCCCAACGGGAAATTTTAAAAGTGTAAAATAAAAACTTAAAACCTTTGTACAATTATTTTTAACTATCTCACATTAAAGTATATTAAATGCTATTTACAACTTACCTTATAACTACAATAGTGATCGAAAATTGATTTATATCTGTCATTCCAAAAGTCGAATCGAAATCGCCATTCACTTCAACGGGGAATTCGATTCGATCTTAATAATAATCGACATTTCTAGCTTTTACAATGGAGCAATGGAGCAGTCAACAGTTTCATTTTGCTGTGAAATCATATTTAGAAAATGGTGATTGCGCCCACTTACCGGTATGAGCACGTTGTTCACCAACCACTCCATTGCTCAGCGGCATTTAATATCCTAAAATATGAATAATTTAAAAAATTCAACAAAAATTTTAAATTTTTATTTTACCCTTTTAAAATTTCTCGTTTCTTTGGGCCACCCTGCACGAGGTTTATTCAAGTGAAGAAATCAAGTGATCAAAAAGTGTCACAATCAAGATATAATATGGAAATCAGCATCCATAACTCGATAAAGTGAAGCAAGTTTGCCGAAATTATAAAGCAGTTTATCCGATAGTGCGGGAAATTGTCAAGACTGAAATAAAAATTAATGAATTAAGGCTTGATGGTTGAGATGTCGCCTCCTGAGGGGCTTCGAAATTTCCGCAAATACAAGAAGGCCTTCCACTGAAGATATTCTGGTAGAAGTCGATATTTTAGTTCAGTTTCGGTTCAAGAACTAAGGGTTGGATTTGTAGGAAGGGGAATCTGTTGAGGCTACTGGAAATCAGTAAATCGTGAAAAGATTTCAACTGAATAAATGATCGCAATGAGGAAAACGAATCAATGTGTAACGACCTGTGCCTCGATTGAGAATTTCCCATTCCTTGGGAATGAAATCCACAAATCTCACGCAGAATAATGAACGTTTTACCCCAGCATGCATCACTGCGCATTTCTTAAATGTCTTGCTAAATAAGTTGCTGATCAGAAAAATTTGGAAGGAATTGCTGCAAATGTATAATTTCGATCTGAAGTTACAGTTCATGTATAGACGAATTACTGCCCTTATCTTCAAATATTTCCAAAGTATATTTTTATTTTACTTGCTTATTTTGAGATTATTATCAAGAATTTATACAGTTTATCTGCCGGAGGCTTGTACATATTTTTTTCTCGCGTCTGGTATTCTGGAGTACGTCAACAAATTTGCTTCGAAAATAATTACAAAGCACACCTATTTCTTGTCATTTTTTATTTTCGATTGATTAACAACAACCTATTTAATAATCGCCACTCTCTTACATGGGTCAGCTTTGATTGCAGAAGGGTTGGACGCTGTATTTCCCTTATTTGGTCGCCATTGCCTTTATCTTTCAGCAACTTGATTAACACGAGTAATTCTGAGAAATATTAATTGCGTCCCATGCACGTCAATTTCTAATCGTAAATGCTTGCCACCGACAGGGAATTGACCACTGCTTGAGTTCTTGAAAAATACCTCTCAACTTTGGTTATAACATTTGTCGGGTTGAAAAAATGTATCTTTTTAACGAAGCTAATTAAACACTCGAGATTAATGCTCGATGACATGCGCAGCACAAAAACGAAAACATCGTTGTTTAAGTTTATTTAATGTTACATGAAATATAAGGGCGCCATATAAATTCCTTTAATCTAATTAAACTTAATTGCATTTCCTCGAATCGTTTTTTAAGTCGTATCAGTTTTCTACTGGCCGGTTGTACAGGTATTGAAACTATTCGTAAATTAAATTAGGTTTTGATGAGCAGTTTGTCGATGACGTTCATCAATATCTAGTTTGAACCAGATTTGATCTAACCTTTTATCTAGCTTATAATTTCATTTTGTTAACCTAAATACAAGTATTTGAATGATATGATTGAAGAAAAAAATGAAAATATAAATCGCATCTTTAGGTTTAATCCTGGCCTGCCCAATGCAAGTTTGCTGATACATGTATTTTCAAAATTCAAAATAAGCTTTGACTTTGTCGCATTAAATACTGTATATACTGAGGAAATTCACTGTAAAAACAAGCGTAAGACAATTAAAATTATATGGGCACATAGTTACTGCATGACTAATTAAGAGTGATATTAAATGAGGGAATTTGTTTTTAAATCTATACCTAGCCGCCTAATGCCCGAAAACTTTGCTATAGTCATTAACTTTTATGAGACGAGCATAAATAATAAACTTCATGGTTGCTGATTATGTAGGGCAGACAGGATTTTCATTTATTTCATTGTGGTGGATATGAATCATGCTGACGTTATACTGGACACATGAATTCCGTCTTCTTTTGTCCATCAGCACCATTTCCGTGCACGTGGATTTTTTATTACTGGCAAAATTTGGGTACTTTTTGTTTTGCCTGAACATGCATGATTAGTCACCTACCGTATTAAAATACTCATGCGTGATATTTAATATAAATAATTGGTTTACGAAATGACGATCAGCAAGCATTGCATGCGTTTCTGACATTTACCATGCATGGTAGCCATACTATAGTCCATAGTAACCAAACTTTGACAAAATCTTAACGCTAAGATTAGTTTGAAGAGACCAAAGATGATACCTAACTTGAATAATTCAAAATATAGCATTCAAGGTCAAGTTTACAGGTATAAACAATTGTAAAATTACGATTTTCTGGAAGGTAAAATCGATTATTTGATCAATTCAACCATTTCAGTTTACGAAACATGCATGTAATTGCCAGTAATTACATTAATAAGCTACAGTTCTATTATATTTGAATGCAATCAGTAAATGCGTGGTTGCAGTTGAGCTTGACCGAGTACAATCGTGGGAAATTCCCATCTCTCAGGAGTCAGCTAATTTCATAACCTTGATAATTCAACATTATCAGCTTATTTCAACAAAACTAGCTGTATCTAGCTGTAACTATGCTGTATATTTATACAGCATACACCCTACATGTTCTGCACTTGAACAACAATTTGTTACATTGAAAATGTTTCTTACAAGGTAGAGGCTAAATGCCATTGGTTAGGTCGTGTTAATGATTGCAATCTTCGCTAAATTCTCCATTCCCCTATACACGTCAAACATTAACCAGTTGCAATGGACGTAGTAGGGGTAATCCTACTAAGTCATAAGCTTTGGAAAAAAATTCCTTTGAAATTATAGCTTTTATCAAACCAATTAGTCATTTGCCCACGTGACTTTACTACCGTCAAAGTGCGAGCCGCAATTGCATCTGTCTATTTGTAAATACAGTGTACTGAATAGATCTACTTTCAACAAGCATGTACACTGAACACGTAGAAGCAATATATCATAGAGCATGGCAGACGCCACTATAATTTCTGATGAACTAAATTAGTAGGCACTCCTCTCTCTGACAAGTTACACTGGATTGAGATTCGATCAAGGTCACGTTTCGTTATTAAGAATGCGGCTTTTAAGCATAACGTTTGCCTTAGAGAAGCTATCGCAAATCGATCTTCTACTTGTACTTTTTACCAGGTATCTTTTGATGGACTACCTCCCCTGACCCTTAATTCCTCACCGCATGTTCAACCCTTCCACCTTACCGATAGCCCATTCCTGAGCACATACATGTATTCATTCATTGGACAATGACATTTAATTACGAGGTAAAAATCAGCACTTTGATTTGTAGACCAAAGATTAGCGTTTGTTGTCTAAAATTAACCGCAGAGGGACTATCACGGCTGTTAACTTATGAACTTATTGTACGTGCAACTTGTTTCTGACAATGTCCCCCATACGCGTTGTGCATCAGTTATCAGATATTCTTAAAATCAAGCATATGACTATATGCATGCTGACCCTTTGAACAGTAATGTAACAAAGATCATTATGTGCTTTGCATGCTTTCTTCGCACTGTTTGTTAGCAATTGCTCGGCAAACTTTATCAGGAATCTGACTGGAATGCGTGGAATACACAATTCTGATGTATGAACGCCAGTGCTCTGCCAGTGTTGTTTGACCTATGCAAATGTGAACGGCGTATACACGAGTCAAGTTAAAGCATACGCATAATCTTAAATCAGTGCCCCATGCGCAAAAAGCTTACATGTACATCTGGTTTCACTAATTTCCTGGCCTGTCATGCATTCTTTTTGTGGCTTGTTAAAATAGGTTGGAAATAACGCCTAGCGCTCTTGTGTTTCTCTGTTGGACGACGAATTGCCGTAAAATGTTTCTCTAACAGTTTGTTAGTTTTATTTATGCGTACTGCTAGCGGCTTTTGTTTCCTGGTCAGCTTATAAACGTCTTGAAACTTGAAAAAATTAAAAATTTATTGTGGTTAATTATATATTCTTGGGAATTTTTTGCCAGACCCGTCATATTGTATCGTGTTTGACAGCAGCAGTTGTTGAACTTGAGCTTGAACATTGTACGGCGATTAAGAGGATTGTGCGACATGGTTTTAAAGTTTAAGTACGGATTCTCTGAAAACAACAGTTCAAGTCACACATGTCCGTTTGTGACTTATTTGTAACTTCCTGTTTGAATAACTGTCTTTCATTTGTTCGGTTAGAAGAAGAATAAAACGATACTCGGAAATAAGTAACGATGGTAGATACGTGTAGGTATTCAGCAAGTTTTATCTTATCGAATCGTGTTTGATTCGAAGACTTGGTGGATATACTTTTCTGGTGCAATAAATACTTTACAGGTTTCCCATTTTCTGTAAAGTCAGCGAAAATCAGGGAATGTTAGAGAAATGATAAAGTGTCAGAGAATGTCAAGGAATTCGTGAAAATGTCAGGCCAATTTAGACATTTTGTATCAGAAAATTGATTACTCATTATCTTTTATAAAAATCTGCGATAAAACCCGTAATTTTTCTTATTTTTAAGAAACAATCATATAAATCTTGGAGAAATGACTGAAAAGTTGTTAAGGAATGTCAGGGAAATCGAGTTTTAGTGAGAACCCTGCTGCATGTACCCTCTATATTTCAACTCTACTCATCGAATTCTGGTCGAGTAAAGTTGAATGATAGCTATCGTAATTTATCCTTGTTATTTTTATTGAATTTTCATTTTATTTTTATGCAAATAACGAAAATTCTTTACTTAGCTGCCCTTCTGCCAGGCAATCACTGCCAGCGTATTAGCCTCGTTGTGCCTATGGTGGAGCAAACCAGTAGCAGGGCAAAATGTATAGTCCAGCTTAAAATACATGTACAATGTAGGCCTACACGTAAATGCAATATTTGGCGAGAATTCCGCATTCAAATGCAGGCTGCATACACGCTCGATTTTTATTAGCTTATTTGGCAATGTATACTTGTATTTGTCATTTGTAAGGTAAACAATTTCCTAATAACCAATTTAACACGTGCGCGTTTGTATCTTTGAATAAAGCCGATAGTAAATAAGGTGTCCTCTGAACCTGACAATTGAGAGCGAGGACGCCAAACGTGAATACCTAATAAATAGTATTAGTTTCGCGTGTTTTTATCTTACATTGTTACAACGTCAGTTGAATTTTAATGAGTAGTCTTTTTCTCAATCTTGAATTGTCTTATGGCTTGTTTTTTACACTCGCCAGTCTTTATATTAAGCAGGTGCTTGGACGATGACAATAAATCACTTCTTGAACTCTCTCCCTGGATGGAAAAGTTGGTTGGTTCAAGGGGCGGCTGTCTGTATCTAATTATTAGCGTTTAAGAAAAACACGCAAATTTTAAAATCTGTTTGCTTTTGCCACGGGCTTTCGTAGATATAAACTGGATAGTCTGGTACATGTATTTTTCAAGTTTATATATACAGGAAATAACGAATGAAGGCTGTGTGCAATGTTGTCTTCGAAGTTACTGTAATTATTTTTTTCAAAGGTAGTAGAAAGCTCCTTTTACTTACCACTTTTATTGCCACTAGTAGTTTTATCAAACACTAGATGGAGCCTCGATATCCTACGACATTCCTGAACTCCGACGTTTTATTTTTGGTTCAGCAGAACCTGTCAAGCTTCACCTATACTGTGCGGTGATGCTTTTTTGCCATTTTTGATGATTTTATCGGAAAATCCATCAGCTTGCTTGCATTGATTATTTGCCACGCTTTGGTGCCAGTTATGTTATGAATTTGTTCAGTTGGATAAACTTTATGCCAGTGGACTAAAATATGGTTTTAAAATTCTGTAGAGGCCTACTGTACTTGATGTATGCTTGGCCATTTCTCACAGAACTTGGGAATACTGGAAAACTTGGTGAAGTCAGGAAATTTACATCTAACTGGGAACCTTGGAAAAGTCAGGGGAATTTTGAAAAATTGTCAACAAGTTGGGGGATTTCCTCACTTTTACTTATAATTTCAATCCAGAAGGTATTTCATATGTCGATATTGGCGTGTACTGTGTTTTTAGGTAAAGGTGCCTTTTGCACAATGAGCCTTAGGCTCAGGGAATTCAGACAGTGAAACAACAAACGCTGAACGATCCAACAATTGTAGATATCCTAAATTAAATGCATTTCAGCCATAACTCATTGAAACGTTCAGGGAGTAGCATCTTAGAATCTTTCTTCAATGAATTTGAATTGCAATTCCGTTCGGTCACCGTACTGGCTTAATACTGAATAACATCCCTAGATTTTATGAATGCTGCTAATTTCTTGTTATTTTGGCGAAATGATATTTTGATTTCCAGAAATAAAAATTCCTGACGTCAAAGACATAACACCATGGGGGTTATTTAAGCAAGCGTCTGTACCTAATTGGGACTCGTTCATGCTCTATATAACTTTAAGTTATTAGTATCATCTTTGTTTAATTTAGCGCTTCCTCATACTTTTAGTAAATTGCATTCTTGTATAGCAACACACGAGCTCCAACAAAGCTTTTTTTTGTCGTTCGGCAAAGGCGCTTATTAATTAAACAGCAGTTTTTCATTTACAAGATAACGGCTATAAAATACCTCTTGAAATGAATGGTGCCTGTGATGTCCGAAACGTGTTAGGATCAAAGGTGAAAACGTGTGATTGATATACACTGTACATACTGTACAGTAGGTAAAAGCAGAAAAAAACGAACAGTGCAATAAATAATACATGTACATCAAGTAGATTAAGTGCTGGTGCATGCTCTGGCCAGAGCATTAATGCTGAAACAACGTCCACGTTATAAACACCTTGAAATACAAATTTTAATTTACAATTAACTTTTCATTCTTGATTTTACTAAGCTCCCTTTCCATATTCCGTTCTGGCAATTAAGGTCAAATTAGGAAGCTTTTTTAGTGCATGGAATGCAGCTTTGGCACAACGTTACACTTATAATTCGTTATAATACGTTAAACTAGTAATTAATGTGATATCATTGCGTCATCTGCAATGTGCAGAGAGTAGCTTCTTGAAAAAGTTTTTGAATTATAGATCAAACGTAGTAATTTATTTACCGAAGTTTTAATTTTGCAATTTAAGAGATCCTGCACCAAAATTATATCTAACCCCACGGCATTTGGTGTTTAGCGTAGTTTGGGGGCCAAGTAGAAAATATCTGAAATGGGCGCGCTTACGGAAACGCTGAATCTCCAGCGCCACTTTTACCAAATTAGATAGCCTGTAAAATATGTTATGCGATTAATCGATTTTTTGGAAAAATCCACAGATATAAAAAATGTAGCCTATAGCAGTTTTAGCGTTGACACGTTGTTGTTTTATGGCTTGATAAAATAGCTTCCAAAACATCCCCGAAACGGTGATAAATTACTTCTTTACCTCTTGGCCAGTGTGCAGTTTTTCTGTAAAGTAAAAAGATCCTCCTATAGACAGTCACTTTCTTTACTCTGATTTCTTGGCGTTGTTTATTACCTGAGATGACCATTATTTATTCATCGGAAAAACTCTTTTGGCGTGTCCTCGCTGATTACTTTCTGAAGTGTGAAGCTGTTAAGATTAAGTTGGTGTAAGAAAGCTTTGAGGAAAAACAACACGTTGAAATAAATAATTATAGTAGCTATTAATGTCCGGATTCGCCAGCAAAAACTCTTTTTTATCATATACTTTTACCAGAAATACATTATGAGAAATGTCCTTATATGCAAATTGTACGACTCACTGTGACAACCCTTTTTTAAACAAAATTGATACTTGCAATCCATGGCGTCACTAAATGATATAAATACCCAAATGCACAATTAACTGATTTACTAATTTTATACGCCTATAGCAATAGGCGTATTTTCCTTGTCATGCACTTATTCATGGTGAAGGAAAAGCCCACTCACACCCATATAACAGTAATTACACCAATTCTGATGGCTTATTTGGTATTTAAATCTGCCGTTATGTATCCAGTAAATTCCAGTGAATATTAAACGGACTTTTATAGCCTAATTATTATGGCGGCTCTAATTTATTGCCCATGTTACTGGATCGTTTTATCCATAAACACAGTATAGCTATATTGCAATTATTCCCATGCAGAATTTCAACGTTTTCATCCGGTTTTCATCTGGATTAACAGTTTGAAATTATTTTATTGATATCACTAAATGGTCTTTTTAGAATCACCTCACCTTTGTTAAAGAATCACTAAAATATAGTAAGTGTGAAGTATAAAAATTAGTTTGGTCATCATCACCGTGTTTGGAAGTGATGACCAAATTGATCTTGATTAAACAGGGTTATTTGCTCTAAATGAAAGCTGTAAGCCTCTATCAAGCTTGGTTCGTAGTGTTAATCTAGATGTTTCCATAGAATTACTGATCGCCACATGATTTGAGAAGCTTATCATTATTGTGTTATTAATTCCATTTATTTTTGTAATCAGTGACGCGGTTTACAAAATGTTATCAATTTTTGATAAGAAGATGTGTCTTTATCAGTGTCCCGATGTCCCAAAAAATTCAGTTGTTTTGAAATCACGTCGACGCTCGATTCGACGACTATTTTGCTAGTGAAAAAAAATTCAGTGATTCGCATTTTGTTGTGGATATATTCTGCAGTTAAACGTTTGTATTCAGCAAACAAATTCAACGTAATTTTGGATTGGTAAAGTGCAAGTGCAACGAGTCAGAGCAGTGAAATACAGGATTACTTTATCCCAGGACGCCGCCATGTTTGTCGAAATATTGTCGCGATTTGGAACTAAAGTTGATTTGCTGGTGTATCCCCAGTATTGATTCAGCTGATTTATTTGGGACGTGAAACATGTGCGCATTGTAGATACGAGAGTAAAAATTGCGACATAAATTCTTTCAGTAACGAAAATTCTTTCATACAGCAACATTTTTTGATACGCATTGTTAGATATAAAACTGACCTTCATTTCTTTGATCAAATATTCTGTATTTATTGATAATTGAAAGCAGTATTAATTTACACTATTTTTTTGCTAATTTATTTTGGGCAACTCAGTTGAACGATCCTGAAAATGCAACCAGCTTCATTCTAGTTTTCATTCTGAATCTTTCCAACTAGTTTTCTCACTTCCGAATTGGAAAAAATAACTGGAAAATTTTCAAAAATAACTCGGCGAATTGGGCCAAGTGATTCGGCGAAATCTTCGCTCATCACTGTTTTAATTCGTGTTTCTTATCGCAATTTCTTAAAATTCGTAGCTCTATTTCGCACATTGACCACTCAAACATTACTCGTTTCGACGTACATGTATAGAACGCAATCGCTCAGAAATAAATTTAATTAAGCTAATTAGCCCAATTTTCTGCATTTTTGAGCAGTTCGCGATCTAGTTTTGTTGCATCGCAACGATCGACCCCGTAGGGTCATGTCTTTCTTCTGCCCAGGGGATACTTCGAAGGAGCTGCCCAGCCCCTTGACCACTTGCTCTTTGGGCAACTTGAAGGATTTGAAATATTTGAAAAAATGCGGCAAGGTGAGCCAGACTGTCACGGACGGAAGGGGGGCGACGTGCTTACATTATGCCGCGAGGAGCAACCAAGTTGAGATTACGAAATTCTTGGTCAAGAATTGCAAATTTTCGTCCCATGTGAGAAACAAGAAGGGAGACACAGCCGCCCATGATGCTGCAGCCCACGGAAGTTTGGAGACTTTGCAATGGCTGCTCAAGTTGGATAAAAAACCAAAATGGGAGAAGGACGAGGAAGGAATGACAGTATTTCATCTAGCTGCAAAGTAGGTTAAACCTCTTTTTAATTTGCAGCGTTATACTGAAGACACACCAAAGAAAAAACGCGATAATTAAAAAACGTGGTTACATGTACTAGTACATGTACATTCACTTGCACCCGCATATCACAATAATCATGAAACCAAGGTAACAGCTTTTTACACTTTCATACGAAGGAAAAATACACTGTATAGCAAACCTTGAACCATTGAACCCTAGACAGCTTTGTTCTCAATGACATTGCGTGTATGGAAACGCTCGTTTTTAAAAATTTTACATGGGCTTTATTTTTTGAACCATCAGTGTTTTAATCGAAATTCTGCATGAGCGCATGATATGCATGAGCGATAAAAGTAAAGCCATTCCCAAAATTGTACTAGCAGCCATTCCATACAGTATACTGTATTGTACTTGCAACGGTGAGAAATGTTTTATCATGATTAAGGGAACGTGCCATTTCACCCGTCGTATTTAAATCTCAGTAAATCTGATGTTCTATTGCGATTACATCACGATTATCAGAATAATGTTTAACGTGTAATGCCCGTACACTTCGTCAATTGAGATACAGTATGAAATCCATTTTCGTTGTATACCATTGGTATACCTGTAGATATACATTGTACGTACTGTATTGAGAGACTTGAGGTATTGTATATGTGCTCTCTGACACAGTCTTTGATAACTGATATCATGTACCATTGTATGGACAACATCGATTTGTCGATTTTTTTTATATAAAACTCCTTTATTTTTATTCCAAAGAATATGGCATCGTGGTTTTAGGTATTGTTAAGAACACTGAGCATTAGATGAAATTGTTATCGATTTTCAAAAATTAAAAAAAATATCGGAAAACTCGGCTGAAAACCAGATATTTTTATAGCTCGTTAGCAAACCTTTAATTTTTCCTGTATAAAATAAAATATCAACCGCGATAAGATTAGCAGGGGCGAATGATTGGAAACAGGAATTTCCTATAATTAAAATTGATCTGAAAATATAACATTTCCATGTCCACGTCCTTGTCGTGTGTTTCAAACCAAATGTTGGTGCAAAAAATCTGGCCAGCCAGCCTTGAATCTAATTCTAATTTTAATTTCGAGTTGATAGGTTAATCACTGGTTATCGAAGGATTTCTACTTAGGCTTATCTAAACTTGCAGTGGTCAACTGACCCACGATTTTATAGCGTTTTATTGTGCTCCTGTTTGCAATGGGGTCGGTACGCACTGTTTTTGAGGTCCACTCCATCTAATGCACCAAGTTGGTCGTGAAATACCCTTGTATATAGATTATCAAAGGATTTAATCGTGAGTGTTGTTCGCGTCTTCCAAAATGGATAAAACATTTTCGAAAATAATTGAATTTGATGGAATTGGGAGCGTTGGCAAGAAGTTTCGCCACTATCTAATAAGATTTGGACATGGTATGGCCAGTCTGATCAAACGAAGGTGAGTGATGACAAATGTCCCAACTCGGTCTAAGTTCTACTCAACTCCATGAGGTCGTTTATATATGAATCTACAGTACATGTAATTTCTAGACGCATATTATAATAGTCATCGATGACAAGGTGTTCGGATGTGCCTAATTCCTATAATCTGCAAATTGGGTAGGCGAATTTCTTGTTATAATGCAGGAAGAACATTTCCTTACCAGAGGCATTTTTCCTGTTGTGGAAGTTGAATGGTGGGTCAACCAAGTTAATGTTTGGTTGAGTTCCTAATAGGAATTTCCTAGTAACGTCAGATTCATGTTAGATGAACAGTGTATTAATCTTGTCTCATTAAAGATGCATGGGCTCTATTTAAAAATTGAAAATGAATTTTACCAACTGTTGCTATATCAACATTTATAAGGAGCACATTAAAATTTACTTCGAAAGTGTACATGTAGAGTAAGAAGTACTCTGCAGAAAGTGATCAGTCAGTGTACCGATGATGGATATTTTAAAAAGATTTGATCCAGGGTGTCTACCGATTATGGAAGTCATGAAAAAGTCATGAAATTTACATCAGTCATGGAATTTTTGCCTTTGATTGATTCACAAAATAAATGTGGGTTACAATTTATCAGTTGTCATCCAGTTCCGCAAAAAAGTTCGCCTACGGCGTTTTTTTACTTAACTGGCCCTATATACTAATTGACATTGAAAATTTTTGAAGTCATGAATCCAGTAAACACCTTGTGATCAAATAATGAATATTTACCTGAATTAGGTGAAAGGAACTATCTGATAAGATGTCTTATGTACATGAACATGTAATTTGGCTTTTGGAATAGCGGTTTTTTGGGTAACGAGAAATGTGCACGAGATAGTAAGTTTTATACCTCAAACACTAGTAAAATAACATGATTCTCGTCGTAATTTGTCACGAAGAAAAAAAATCAGTTTTTGTTTATTTATTTTCACTCTGAATATTTAGCTGTAGGCTACCTCCGTAAGTGCCAGTGCTTCCCACAGATGACATTGCATTTGCAACCGCATTTCTAATGCTATTCGAGGCGATTGCAGATACTGATCACTTTTCCCTTGCAATTCTCAAACGCCTAAAATTTAAATGAGAAAGTCTAGTCATCCATCATAACGTTGTCAAATACCTGTGACTATAGATAAAAGATGCAAAGTACAGGCTCGATGTTCTCAGTCTGTAAGACGGATGAACACCCGTTCTTCTTAATTTGTTATTATTTTTTAATCGACTTATCAGCACTTAACGTGTTGTTGTCTGCCTTGTTTTTTGACGCAACGGGGTATCGCAGCTTGTATCTGAGTCCAGTTTAACGACGGCATTTCGCCGCAGTCAACCACGACACCTCACACACGCTATACTAACAACCATGGCGAAAGAAGTGATATTATGCTGGTATTCTGGCAGTTATTACACTGTATTATATGAACTGGAGAATGTCTGGAAGGTGTTCGTGCTCGTCAATTACTGCCTCAATAACTATCGATCTTCGCTACTGACTTGCCTCTTAATCGAAAACGTTACTCAAAAACCAACAAGTGGATGTGAACTTTTAACCTGCTCTTGCCCACAACGATTGATGGGACCCATTTTGCCGAAATCATTTTCCGTTGTTGTTGTTCTTTTCTTCCAAGTTTAAGCCCTTCTTTTCTGCACCAAATGATACGTACATGTAGATGTACGTGTCTTTGGTGCACTTACTTTACAAAACTTGTTTTGATCGCAGTTTCAGATGGGGTCAAGCCTTTAGGAATCTGTCGTAAATCCTTAAATGCCACTGTAACGAACTTGGTCATGTAATTACCAATTGCTCTCCTCGTGGTCTGCTATGCAGAGTGCCCTCTCATCCATATTAGGAAAGTTATGTTGAAATCAACATAATTTTCCTGCTCCAAACTGCTAATGGGTTTTGTAAAAGCCATACCCCTCCTCCAGCCCTTTTCTAAATGGAATTCCAATAACTGTACTCTGGAGAAAAATGCTGACCAGCACCGTTGGTTATTCAAGAGTGCTGCTTACCCAGCTCTTGTGTTGACCTTATTTGACCTGTCTGACTGCTACAGTATAACTGTTATCCTTAACACTATTTAAATACCTTGTCAGTTGCTACACTAAAAGTGCGTTTACATGTACATGTACACTACATAACAGATCGTGTTGTATTGCAAAGTGATACAACTTATTTGAAAATGAGAAGAAAAAAATGTTATTAAACATCTTGTAGTATTGATGACCCACGTAATCGAGTGGGTGTTATATAGTACATGTATAACAAGTTTTACAACAAAGTTACAGTACATGTATCAACTAATTTGCTACATAACAATGTTTTGTGGTATAGTGAAAGCGCACCTTTACTCAAGATTTCCCCCTTTAGGATGCTGGTCCTAGATCGATCGCACGTGCGAGGGTTCGCTCAATTATTACGGTTAAAAAAGACATTTTTGTTTCCTACCACCTTGCATCTTGATTCTTGATACTCAGTACAATCTTTGCACGCCCAACATTTATACCGTTCTCTGTGGTACTAGGTTATCTCCTTTCCAATCAACCCCGTTTAAAGTAGGTTTTTATAAGACGTTTACTGCCCCACCCACGATTTGATGAGTTCAAAACGTGAGCAAATGAAGTTACATAATCATCACGTGTTGTGAGCCAAAAAAAATAAAAATGCTCAAGCCTTCTCGTCTGACCTCTTTCATCCCCCGCAATTTAGAGGTCACTACTGGTGGCTTACGCATCTTTGATGGAAGAAGGTTTATAAGACAGTCCATGTACCAGGTGAATGCTTTGCGAAATGGTAAATGAGAAGTTGTCTTGTGTTCTACAGTTTGGATATTGTTGATCTTGCTTAAAATGAGCAATTAAAACTAATTACCGTAAACTCATGACGATGGGACCATTTTCTAGGAATTGCTTTCGATACGAATACAAATAAGCTCACGTATTTCTTGTTTTTCAGTTAGTCGTTCTTGCTTTAGCAGGCCAGTTTTCATTTGACCTCTAGTTTGGGGAATACTGTATGCGATAAATTCGCTTAGTTCTAAATTTATTCTGCAAGGTTATTATCACCTACCAGCTACCAATCTTGCATATTAAGCGCGTTTTATTTTCACGTTTCCTTAAATCGTGTTACCTAAAGTGGCTGGTGGAACATTTCATTTATTTTTAAGTGTTCATAAACAGCCAATGGGTCAACGAAGAGAGGGGCTTATTTGATAACTAAATTCTGATGGCTATTCCATTTACTAAATGCAGAGCAACCCGCATAAAGTTAATGTTAGGCTGTCAAGCTTGACTTTTATGGAAATAAGTGTACGTCAACCTAATTTATAACATAATAAAATTGGATCAAACAGCTCGTGTTTAATTTTCAATACAAAGTTCTATAGCAACGTTATCGGCGTCCATTGTCAAATGCTGGACCCGGTAAATCAGGTTGTGTGGGCAAATTCTCTCCCCAATTCGCCTGTAAGAAAAAACTGCAAAAAAAGTGAAATTTTCTTTGAATTTAAGCCAATGTTGGTGAAGCAGGTCTAGTAATGCCATCTAGTTCTCATTTTAAGCAACTCGAGGAACTGTTTTTTTAAAGTGGTTCTGCATCATAATACCTATTTTATATCCGTGTCGACGAATCTTAATTGGCTATTTGTTTATCAATTGAGATTGGTGATTATTTGCAGATAGTTTGATCGTTTAAGCAATATTTAAAATGGTTATTTAATGATCCGTCTTATGATATGGCGTCTTAGCTAAGATGAAAACTTCCAAACTCACTGGAACTCCATTTGGAAATTACCGACATTTTATATGAGAAAAATCTTGGACTGGACATGCTACCAATTTCTTATGGTTAATTGTCATTTGCACCCTTGAAAAAGATGCATGTAATACAGTCAGCAATTTGGATAAATGGTGGTTTTAAGGCCTGTAGCCAAGAGGAAAACCCAGAAAAGGTTCTTCAACCTTTTCGATTGCTTTGTAATTTTTGATACGCCTTGCATGTGTTTTTGTTCCTGAGGTTAATTTCATAATACTTTCGCTCTATTATTTTGCACCCTTGCAGGCTTACTCAATTAAATAAGGGTGGAATAACAAGAGTTATGAAAAATGTTCTGTAGTGTGCATCATTTTGAAAATGTTCATTGAAAAAATGCAGTTGCATCACGTTTTGATGAGACGTTTTCAATTTTAAAAATAACCCTAGGTCCCTCTAGGCGTGGTATTATAATTCAATTTACACAAAATTGTCTCCTCACTCAGAAAAAATTATTTTATATTCTTTGAAGTACAAAGGTACAAGGAAAAATGGTCAGGTAGAATTTTTTGAGTGATTATTGTAATACAGTTGATTCACCTTTGGGTATCTTTTCATGTGTTAATGTTTTAGTCTAATATACGAATATTTAAATCTAAGCCATTATACTTGCACTGCGTATGATGTCCAGTTTAAGTTCCTCCTACAGCATCAATCGAGTGGTATGTGGCATGTACAAATCAAACCTTCAACATGAGTAATGAATGCAGCCGTTGAATTTGATGTTCAATAGGCCTATCAGTTTTGCCTGTATGTCAGAACTTGGGTATAGTTACAAATGAACTGAGTCATACCGTATATACATGTACATGTATTTAAGACTATACACAAATGGGCGATTATTTACTGAATTGCTAATGACTTGCGAACATCAAATGTGATATTTTATGATGGCGGGCGTAGGAACTGAATGCAACTCTACAAAGGTGGTGCATGTGTTTAACATTTATCCATGTAAAAATCTAAATAATACGGAATTTAAAAAGCAAACATTTAAGCTGCAAAGCGTTGCAACGTATAGAATTTATTCCAGATTAGCTGCGACTTACTAAGTATTTTACATTAAGTACCTTATGGCTTTTAACACCTTTGTGTATGGTTTTTATAAAAAGTGTTAGGCGTTTTTTTTCCACACCCAGCATCTTTCAAACAAATGATTGCTATTCTCAAAAAAGCAGGTTGAATATCTATATTTGACGAAATTTCTTTGAAGGAGGGCAATTCATTGTTAGTTTTAGAATATGCTACCGCTCCCCATACTTGGCAACTCAATGAATTTTCCGCGAAAAGTAACTCGCGCTGTACTTCTGAAAGGGGTAAGGTATAACTACCCTGTTAGTCAAACACAAAAATTGATGGTATGCACGATTTCAACGTTGCCCAGGTTGTTCAACTTGTGTTTTTTTTTAAGTTTGGTCTTCTTGAAATATGTGGCCTACCTTTCGACCAACTGGCCTACCTGCATTTGGGGACCCTTTTCGACAACATTTGTGACATAATCACAATGTGTGGCGTCGATAGTATTTCTCCTATTTTTGAGTATTTCTATAAATAATATAGTTTTTTACCTCTATTGCCTTTTGCAAACGTTATGAATGTAACGTTTAAAAAGATTAGTCCATATCTTTATTTTGATTGCATAAAGCTACAAATAGTAATTGACTAATTACACACAGCTTCAGTGACGTATCAGGTTCAGTCATTAACTGTACATGTACTTATCTTCCAATTACTCACGCTAGCGATAGCATGTAATGAGTTAGTGAATAAGGTGATTAATAGTGGTAACGTGGCGTAATGTACCACATATCAGATAACAATACATTTTTACTAATTAACGTCTGATTTTGAGGCTTATTGGATTCCGTTCACTCTCACTCCCCATTTAATTACATCAGTTGTTCTTCTGCAAGAGTGATTTCTAAATTTTGCCTGGTTAGCCATAATCTCCCTTTAATATCAGTGAGATCACAAAATGTTGCATTCCTATACTGTCTCTCACCATCATACTGTACGTGAATCACCATGTAGGATTATACTGGTTTCACCATTATCACCATTAACACATGGTATCATAATATACCAGTATGTTGACTTCTAGTCCTATAGGGTCCCACAGGATTTGTAGAAACAAACATACTGGTTTATAACGGTATCAGTGTTCCAAAACACCACATTACATGTACATGTACATTACACGTATATGCATGTACATGTACCAGCAATGGTGGAACTATCATTCGAGAAACAGTAGGGTAACAATCCTAAAATATACATTGATTCTTGCTTTGATGCTGATAATATGATGTGACACCTTGGCATTTTTGCATTCACTATACTGACTGCACTACAGTATTTCGACTAAAGGAAAAAGATTGGAATTTTCTTCTTGCAGATGGCCTAACATTATCTTCATATGACCCCATCCAATGTTATTCTAATCTGCATTCTTCTAAATTATCTCGGTCAATTTTTCACTGCCATGTTAGTTGTCACATTGCATATTTATACCTGTATCTGATTTGTCTGGGGGCATGCAGCTTTTGTATCATCAGACCCAACCCAAAAATACACCCCAAGTCTGCTGATCTCCATATTATTCCTGAAGACAAGGTTTTTATTGGGGACGGATGAGTAATACCAGGATCTAAGATAGCTGCAGCCCAGAATTAAGTCACACTTTTCCTCTTCATGCAAATTTGACGTGAACAATTCGCAGTATATAACTTGAAGAATTCGGTAGTGGCATCCAGGGTTAAAAGTCGAATGGGCCATTTTGTATTCATAATTAACGGTTGTTGACCCGCTTGTATGCGTGACAGTGCTGCTTGTTTCAAGGTGGAATTTAAGAGCACGCATATGTATGGAGTCTAATGTACCGTACAACAGCCCACGAACGATCGTCAACCGTCGTCCATCATCGGTTGTGACGTCACGAAGTGGTGAAAGTTTTGGTCTTCACTTTATTGTAGTGATTGTAAATACTTGGAAAAATTGACCCTTCACGGCATTGTTCTGTTGGGACTCTGCTGCTTTTACATTATGGACGCAAATTATACAGCACAGCAGGGAGGGCACTTTTCGAATTAATTATTCCTGATTGAGGGTTGTTGGCAACTTCCGTCGCAAATCTGATGTCAGTTCAGTGGCAGAACACAGATGACGGTGCCAATTTGAAACTCGTTGTAAAACTACTTTATTGGAAATGGTGAAAATGAATTTAATGCAACCATTAAAAATGTGCATTGGAGCTACATGAACAAGGTGTCTACCAGTCATGGACTCCGCTTAATGTGATCGTGGATAATGTTATCGAAATCGCCAAGTCCCGAATCCTCGTATACAAATACTCAATAAAAATCATCGGTTATTGTAATCAACAATTCGTTTGTTGTTATAGTGTGCCCTGATGGCGGATTTGTCAAACATAAGGAATGAGAAGTTTTGGAAGAAAATGTCGAAAATGATGTCCCATCTGCTATGAATATCTAAAATTTCGAAGAATATTCTTGCGAATGAAACGTGCATCTAGTTGAGACCACCAAAAAGTGCTGAGATAATAGAAGCACTAAAAAGTTTCACTAGGTGGGCAGCATAGATCAATTAAATTTCAAATATAATAAATGTATGAATGTGAGAATTCAATTATCGAACTTATACGGAAAAATAGTAAGCAACCCAATATAATGTAAGTGATTTTTTTAAAGCTGTAAATGGCTTTTTAAAGTTCTGTGAGGTGTAATGTACATGTACATTATGTACAGTATATTATATAAGAATTCAAATTGAATATCGATCGCCCTTTCTTGTCATCGGCCATTAGAATCATTCGGCTATTGTTATCAAAATAACCTGAGCCCAGTGCGGAGTCCACTGTATTTAGTGATGACGTAAAACTAACGGCTCCATATTCTAATAGGCATTGAACATTTTTGGAAGTCATGTAAGTCATGGAATTTGTAATACCAAATTCAGTAGACACCCTGATGTAATAGCACCTAGTGGTGGAACCAGGAGGGGCCTAAGGGCAAAATATCCATAACTACCAACAAAGTTTGTTGGGAAATTAGGAAACGATATTTTATTGGACACATTAGAAACGATTATAATTGAATTACACTATCCTGGAAAAAACACCTGCATTGCATTCTCATAATTGTATAGCAAAAAAAAATTGAATAATTGTTCAAGCTTTCTATCATTGCAAACTTGTTGTAAGTTCATCCTAAACTAACATACGTTTTCACCGCACTGAGTGCCATCTGTGGGGATATGGGTCAAACACCATTCGACAAACCTTTACTAACCTAGTTACGCGAGTGACTTCTTCAAGTTCTTCTCATTGTTTCATTTTTCTGATGGTGTTTATCGGAAAGATGACATTGTTTTTGGGATGGGATGTTACGGAGGGCTACTCGGTCGCCGTTATTTGGCTTTCAGCTAGACGAGAACATCACGATTAGCCCCCTGGTGTTGCTGAACAGTTGCTCAGCTGCTCGGATGATCCTTCACGATTTTTGATTGACTTTCAGCACCGAGCTGGTTATTAACGTCGTAATTCTGAGGATTAGGCCCGGCTAATTTGAGTTTATTAGCACGAAGTTGGCCAGCTTTAGATGCTATGGCTTCTGCGTGTCTGTTTTACCTTCCCTCATAAAGGAGAGGGGGTTCCTCGCTGGCCTATTCACCAGCCTTGTTGGAGGGGGTCTAGCCAGTCGACAATATCCTGTTGAGCCACCTGAACCCTACCTTCGGAGGCTACGACCGCTACGGTTGGTCTACCTTGTTTCCACGAGGGTAGCTGAAACCTCTTTTTTTTTGCTCACCTGTGTTACCTGCTGCAACAGACATCATCACATGTGCGTTGCAGGCAGACTTCCCAACGGACTCACCTTTGTCTTTTTTGAACCAAGACGAGTTGGCTGGGATGGACCATGGATGCTTGGAGTTCTAATACTGGACTTGCGTGTCTTGACCTGCCTTAAACGTGGATTTTTGGACGGATTTTCTACCCGATAGCCATTCGTGTGGATATTTGTGCGTTCGGTTTTTGGTCAGCATTCAGGATGGATAAGTTGTGATTTTGTGCCCTCCGTTTGGATGACCAATGCATACCATGGGATATTAGGGGCTGAGCAAGGTTTCAAGGTTTGTTGTTTGAACTATTTTTGGTCAGTGGTTGCCAAGGTTTTATGCCGGATAATTTTGTTTGGTGATTAAAATCCTTACCTTTGATGCAGACTAGAAACCACCGTTGCAGTGGTGACATCGCCTGCTTTTGGTATCGTCGATGACCCGATGCGAATCATGCGACACAATGCCATCGCTATCTTTAATCGTACTTTGAAGATTTTAATTAACCTCTAAAACTGAAATCGTTAGTTATCCTTGCACTAGTTAGCTGTTCACCGAAATTGCTTTAATGAAAGCAGTCGTGTGTAATATTATAAATTTGAACAGAACCTCCTTTTTTTCCAAAATATATCAACGTTGTATGCATTATGGATTTTAAGAATCCATCTGTGTTTGACAGGGGAAATCAGGGAATGTTAGGGGACTGAAAAAATTGTCAGGGATTGTCGGGGAATTCTTAAAAATTCGTGCAAATGTCAGGGAATGTAAGGGAATTCGGAAAAATGTCAGGCAATGTCAGTGAAATTGAGATAACTTTATCAGCTAATTGATTAGTCATCTTTTATACAGATTTGGAACAAGGTTCATCATTTTTCTTCTTTCTTTAAAAAAATATCAGGGAAATGACTAAAACGTTGTCTAGGAATTTCAGGATTTGAGTTGGAACCCTGTTTGAGCTAAAAATGAAACATGTTCCCAATTGTGCACATGTTTTACTCCAGTGCTACATAAACTTTTTCCTTCATAACCCAAAACCATGAAAACTTCAATTTAGGTTAAACATTCATTGTACCTGTATTATCAGCAAAGTGAGATCATCTAATAATAGATACTGTATATTGTGCGGCTTGTTTGACTGTTTTAGTGTGTTGGCACTGACTGATGATTTTATTCAGAGTATTTCTTAATCTACACATTTACAGAAAATTTGAATATGTAGTCAGAAGAGTGTGGTTGCCCTAAGAAAATTACCACTTTTACCCAATATTAACCCTGGTTTGGAAGTAATTCACACAATTCTCACATTTTGTGTCACTGTTTCAGCTCAATTTTTGGTATATAATCCTGTCGCAGGGATCAGTTTTGGTTGTATTTGTAACATTCTACTAAAATAAAGGGCAATCCCTAGCAACCGTGAGCTTTTAACAGTCGACTTATGTAGGTAACACTGTGGTGCCCGTCAGGGGTGGCCTGGAATATTGGCCCCATAATAATATTTAATTAGGGGAAAACTTTCAACCTAGTTTAAATGTGTCGGAAGTTTGTTTGAAATGGCGGAAACGACATTGTTGTTTCTTGGCTAAAATTTGATGATTCTCAAGCAGGTTTGCATCAGATGATGTTGTTTCGCGTCATGTTCTGTTATGCATAACCTCCTGTCACGTGATACAGTCATACTGGAAGAAATCATGAATTTCATAAAGAGATGATGACCAAGTATATTGTAAATTAGGCTGATGTTGAAAGCAGTCAATTGAGTTTTCTTTTCTAAAAGATATAAAAAGCATTAAATTTGGGGAGTTTAGTCTGTTAAAGGCCATGAGAATTGCTTTTGTATAGTAATTCTCAACCTCTTTTATGCATTAATTACCGGTTTCATTATCACCCCTTTTATTCCTCAGGCTTTTTTTTTGCGAGACCCCTTGATACAGACCCTGACGGGAGAATAGTTGAATAAACTAAACTACGATAACAAAAATCCCAGAACTGAAAATAAATGTCTGTTTATGCACAAATATAAAAATGTCAGAAAAAAAAGTTATCCTATAATTGGACTTTCTGATTTGAAAATTAGGCGATGTCAGTGCAGACCTGATTTTAATTACCAAGCCTATCCTCTTTTCGTTTTTATTAATTTGAAGATTTGGTTAATTAAAAATAAGGTCTCATTAAATCTAGGGACTCTTATTTACAGTAATGGGTTTATAATGTAGTCCCCATTGTTTCTCTTCTAAATTAAATGATAACTAAATATGAGGAAAACCGACTGAGGAACAGAAATTTTTGGCATTATCAGTCATGTGTCACGTACACGTGAAACAGAAATTAAAATTACACCTTCGTTTAATATCAAAAATCGCGAGAATCATAATCACACGAGATAATTGCTTACATTTGTATTTCTCGCTCCGTTGCTATTCATATGTAATTTGTTTTCGATTAAATCAACGCATGGTTGCTTTCCTAGAAAATGACCCATCTTTGATTAACACTGCCTGCGGTGAATCACTGTGATTCCCCTAAACTAAACTTCAAAACATTCGAATCATAAAATCTACATGCATATTTCAAAATGTTTATGTTAGAATAGTAGTATGTTCATTGTTTTAATCGAGATATGAAACTTGAGTGTATCTTCATCTCGTCCAAAATCTTTATGCAGTTTACCTTTGTTTTTATACTTGTACAGTACGTACAGTATACTGACTAGAAACCACATTAAACACAAATGGAATTCGATAGATTAAATTTGCTACTCATTCAATAAATGGGTTCTTATTTAGAGGTTAAACCCTTAACGAGGTAAAGGAGGCAAGGTGTGATGGCCTTCAAGATTATTTAGGAAAAGTTTGTAATTTTCATTCAGCTCAGAAATATGTCAGATATCTCTTCATCACTGATGTTGCAAAATGCAACTTAATGTCAATGGTTCGCAACTCAGTGTGCGTTTCGTATGCCGCATGCTCACTCTTTCTTCTGTTTTCTATGGAAGATTTCCAGACCAGCTATCTAAAGAATGAGAATTGAAAACCCACTAAAAGTCAAGATGGACTTTTTAAATAAATATGAAAAAGGTATACAATATAGTCTTCGGCGACACAGGGCTAGCGCCTGGCTATATTTTAAAACTATTCTCAGCGTATACCTATCAATTAAATCGCGTTTTAAGCATGGCTTCAAATGAAAAAAGTGAACCTAAGTTTCAAGTTTTTATTAACGGTGTACAACATTTTCTAGATACAATCAAAATGTCGGCTTGCATGAGTCATGGAGGAGAAGGACCCCTGTTAGGGGGACAATGTGCAGTGGGCGAGGATACACGAAAATCAGGTGGAATGATTTATGAAAATGAACCCGGACTTACCTGGGCTATTATCTTTTCCCCCCTCAGACTGACTACCCCAAAATCAAGTTCATGGAATTGATGTTTCTGCCTACGCCATTTTCTAAGCATTGAACCCAAATAAAAAATTGTAACAAAAGGGTGCATACGTAAAATTTAAAATGCATACGAAGGAGTAAAAAGTTGTTGATCCCAATTTTGGATATTTATCGACTAATTATATCCTGCGAAATTGGTACGATGTCTGCAAACGATGTTTGGCTGTTTTTCAACAATGGAAATTTTGCTAATAAATCTGTTGGTTTGGCAATGTAAATGTGGTCAGTATCTTGATTCGAAATAGAACATTTCATTAATGCGTACTAAAACTACTCCAATGAACTGCAAAACATTCGTGTACATAGACTGTATTTTAACAGTATAAAATTAAACTGCAATGCCGATGACTCGATGTTCAGTTTTAAACCTATTCCAGACGTGCAGTTTTATTTGAGTCATCAAATGATAGTTGGCAACGATGACGATGACTTTAGGTGTGAACTGATAGTGCAATCAGCAGTACAATGTATCCGTAGGTGTTGCGCTACTAATAAAAGTACAAACAAGGGATTTATCAAAAATAATTTCAGATTTTTGGCAGGCCCACTTTTTGCACGTCTAGCAAGACATTTCATATGTGATTAAATAGCTGTGACTATTACAGTATTCCCCCAGACCTGAAAAACCTTCAAAAGTCTGGGAAAATTGATTTAATTTTGAAAAGTCAGGGAAATTCAACAACTCAATAACAGATTTTGCATAGCTACATTGGTTTTCACAAAAATCAAGTGATGACGAGCGATTCTGTAAAAGAAAATAAGAAAACTAATTTAAATGTGTGGTTTCGTTGTGAAAATTTGTTCTATCACCTCTGTATATGCATGTAGTCGGGTGGCCATTTTCAATGGCCAGGGTGACGAGGGAAATTTGCTTTAAAACCTAGAAAAGTCTGAAAAATGTCATCTCTGGAGGAGACACTGTATTACTAATTATGCTTTTGATGCATTGTTGGGAATTCAATAAAAAAATTGCTTCAAATGCACGTTGAATTACGATAGGCAAATTTAAGTAAGGTTTTTTCAGAAAGTCAACAATTTCATCATTGCATCACAACTGGCAATTTGAGATCCGATGTGCATATTTCCTATTTATGTCGATAGCTAAAAAGCAATGATTGTGTTTAGTGCCTGGTGATGTAACTTTTTACAAAGCCATTCTAGGCCAAAACTAATCGACCCTAAATTTATTCCTGAAATATGACAACCTTACTTTGTCTAACTTTTTTCTTCTGACCCATCACCTGTTGTGCAATGGTAGCCATTTTTTGAAGTGTACGTTCACTCTTATTATTACCGACCAGTGCCAATTCTTATTTTAATCATTTATTGACGATGCATATTTTCATAATATGAACGTTTTCGGTTTCGTAATCCTGGAGATGGTAGAAGAAGTAATGTGTGATATGTTGTCTACAGGTCAATCATGTAAGGTTAATTGCTGCTTCCTGACAATGCATTTAAGTGTTTCTCAGATGATTCGACTTGTGCAATCACTGCATTTTTTTCGCATTTAACGCTGCATAATGGAGGTCAGCATTTGTTCATGACATAGAAATCACCATCAACAGATATGAGTTCATTAAAGGCCATCGATTTATTAAAAAAGATGCATTTATTGAACCTGAAATTGAAGATCTTACTGAGCTATTGAAAAATTTGAAATACAACAATAAAAACGATACAATGATTCTGGAATTACTGATCCATACATAAGACGTTGCAATCCATGTTAATTCAACCTAGATGACATAAGATTATTTGAATTATGTGTGAAAATGTTTATTAAATTTGTACTCTTAGTGCATTGTGAGGAGCATTCTATCATAATTATCCGTTAACTCAAATTCAATGTTGCGCATAGAGACGAGGTTGCAGACGGGATTTTCACCTGATGCTGTAAACAATTTTCGAGGTATTTGCTCGGGGATGATATTTTGACCTCGAACTGGTAAAGGTGGAGGGACGTAAACGTTTGGAGCGTTATTTGTTAACGGATTGTTTCTTAATTGTGGGTCACGAAATTTAAGGTTGTAAAATTTGCTGGCCCAATGAATGCCGCCTCTGTATGCCTCCTGGACAAATGGTTAATTTGACAATCGCTTGGTAGGCATGTTGAACAAATCTCCAAGTGCAGCTTTGAATAATACATAAAGTCAGTTACAAGTGATGGCACAAACATTTCCTGATTAGCATGGTTTCAAGCTCACCTTAGAAACGTTGTACACTTAAACTGTTTTATCTTTCATTGCATTTATTACTTTGCAATTAATTTCGAAATGTTCATTGTTAAAAGGGCTCGTATGTGTACTTACATGGACATGTATGTACAGTATATACGGGCGTACGAGCTCGTATGTGTAAATTACAATGCATAGTGTTATCGTGCGTTTACACAATATCACAAAACATTGTTATATAGCAACTATGTTCTTAACTCTGTTGTACAACTTGTATAACGTGTTATATCACGAGGGCCATCAATACTACAAGATATTGAGTAACATTCTTTCTTCCCATTTTCAAACAAGTTGTATAAATTTGGAATCTAACACGTGTTGTTATATATTGTAAACGCACCTTTATACTAGCTTTAATGATTTATAAATTAGCATAGATTGTTTGACTTATAAAATATTCACACTAAAGATCTTGAAACCAATTGTCATTTGCATCGGAACGATGCAATTTATAAAGTACATGTACCGGGCACGGATTCAAAAGTTCGGTGATCTATTTTATGATTCGACATTTCACTTCGTCCTAAACGAACTGATTGTTGACATCTGCATCATTTAACCTCAGGCTTTATAATAATGTAGTTTCGTCGTTTTTTGACCTCGTCTTGTTTTTTCTCTAAAAATAGCAGGAAATAATAAGTTGTATTCCTCCGACTCATCTTTTTTTGTTAAACATTTTAAAGCAATACACAAAAAATTATGCCTATGCTGGAATCTCATTTATTGCATGGGAAAATCGTAATATTGTGGAGATTGACCTCTGCAAACGCTTCTCATAAATATGTTTTTCATACTCCATAGATGCTATAATTTTCGCTACAAGTGTAAGCTTAATGATGTCCATGGTTATTTTTTTCCAGGTACAATCGTGTTCATGTGGTCGAGTGGCTATTAAAACAACCAGGAATGCCTGTTTTAGATCGTTCCAATAACGGTTCCTTAGCTCTTCATTATGCAGCTGCAAAAGGATGTCTGGAATGCGTCAAGGCATTGGTGGAGAATTGTCCAGAACTCAAGTAAGGCCCAGATTTTTATTTGCTAATTCTTGGGATTTCTTTGAGAAGATCCATTTAATGGCGAATGTTTTTGTGGACAAGGTACATTGCTTTCGCTTGCATTATGAAGCTTTTTTTTGCTTTATCGAATTTTAAGCATCGTAACAAATTCAAGAAGCCTTGCGCAAAATATTTTCATTGTAAGCTCGTAGCATTTTATTCTAAAGAAACGTGTAAAGGGAAATTTGTCAGGTGTTTTGTATTTTCACAACCTCTACTGAAGTAACCTTCTTATATATTTCAACAATCTCTCCTATACGCCTTTCAAGTGTCGTAAGCACATTTGTATTACAGAAAACATTGCTTTAAAAAAAGACAGAAGATCGTACCTTAATGAATCTAAATGCTTATCGGGTTCATTTACATGTAAATTACAACATGTGACCCAGATGATAGCGTCCAAACAACCGGCCATTAATTCTTCATTTTAAGGAGAGATAACCGCACAGCCCATATTTCTATATTGTATCTATAAAAAACCTATCAATAATTTCAATTCTATATACTCGACCTGATACGTTTGTAATGTTGAAGGGAGCGTACAAGTCCAGAAAATCGAAGGTGATAAGAATTACATTGTATGGAGCACGCGTGTAAGCGTGTTTTTAGCCCACATCCCCAATAAATGGCGTGACCGTTCTCATTAACTGTAGTGTCAAATTAGTTCAAATGGTCTATTTATGAAAGTATACCATTCATGACTGTTTGCACGAAACTCTAATCGACTAATATCTTATCCATTTCATAGTGTTTCTTATTGATTGAACATTATTTTTTGCAGCAAATTTGTTTAATCTGCTTTAAGGGCAGAAGGTCAGTTGCACGAAGGCCTCCTGATAACGGATGTAACTATACACTATCTAATGTTCACCATTTATCAATGCAGGCTTAATTGTTGAGCTAGTTGAAATTAGAAGAATGACATACTTGCCAGCTGTGTGCTATTGTCTTTAATGCTCACAGACATTTTTATAATTAATCCATAGGACTGAATTGCTCAACAAGTATTCAGGGTGAAGTACATGTCTGGGAATCTCGAATATCTTCGATATGACAACAGCTAGGTGAAATCTACATGTACTTTCACAGTTGACTCTGACGAGTGACGTGAAGATCCCAAGACGCATATTGACCGTGACATTGACCGTGACTTTGTACGTAATTTTCTTGGTGCGTTAGGATATAAAATTATACATGTTAAAGCTAGGATAAAAGGTCCAGTTAGTGAGTTGGAGAGCGTCCTAAAATTAGTGTTAATCGTGCAGTTGCGGCTTTTGTTTATCAATCGCAAGTCACATTTGGCAAGTTTATTTTACGCATGTATGCAACCCTGCATTACACGAATGCCATATCTGGTGTGAGACTTTTTCCTGCCTGCTCGGTCTCTGCACAAATTAATAAAATGTGTGCATTCTGCGAATATTAAATGCTTATGACGTGAAATAAAATGCCCAATAAACATAGCGAGATTGCCTGCAATGCATTCGTCCAATGCAGGGTTGCATACATTCAGAAAAATGAACTTGCCATGGGTAACTTTTACGATTGGTAATGTAATGTCTCAAATTCAAACATTAGAATAATTTTACGACACTCAACAACTTTCTAGTGGGATGTTTTGTCCTATCTTTTTCAGTTGTAATTTTAGATTCGCATGCACCAAGAATATGACGTGCAATGTCACCCGTAATATGCTTCCTGGAATCCTCACGTCACTCAAGTCAAATGTGAAGGCAGGTTTAACGTAGCTGTTGCCATATTGAAGATATTTGAGAGGTCTAGACATATGCCTCACCCTGTATAACTTCGTACAAGCTATACAGGATACAAGTTCGCAAACAATCTGCAGAATGAGACAGTAGAAACTTGTCATAAATATAGGGTCGCATCCCTCCATGTTATGAAACAGCTGTCAGGAGCCCTAAAACTTGTTTGTAGAATAACGGTTTGTGTTGCATTCGTTGCCTCATATGCGTCCTTTAAAATAATGTTGATGTCTAAAAAGATTAGCTAATATGTTAGGTGTCGATAGCAATCCAATTAAGGATTTCGAGGAAAGTGTAACTTTTCAATTTCTATATTATGGTACAGCGCCATCTAGCATTAAGTCTGTCAAACCAGATTGTTGCGTCAGGTGTCACCAAAGTCCAGCTTTTCTGGGTGCAATACACTCTGGCGTGTCAGTGCACCCTATATAACCCTCCTTTTCGAGAAACGCACGTTAACTTTGCTGAAAAGCGACGTTCTTTTCAATAGCCTTCACCTTGGCGCATCTGAATGGCATTTTGCTTTTCGGTGTCACATTTTGTAGGTCAAACATTTCCAAATAAACGGCCCGAAAAAAGTGGCATTTTCGTCCATTGTCAAGCTGCTTTTCAAAACCAAAAGGTGGAGGAGATGGTCAGAAGGTGGTTATAAGGAGGTCGCTGGGCGAACTCCCAGTTTTCTTGCAAAAATGTCGTTCTTGTTGCCTTAGTGAAAAGTCAGTCAAGTTCGATGTCAGGATGGGAACTTCTTGGGAAAAATTAGCGCATTGTTTTCCACTCTGTTAGCTCAACAGGGAAAATTCAGTAGGCTTAGGAATGTGTGGACTTTTTTTCGCAGACCACCGTGGAAGAAATTCTTGATTTTGGAGGAAAAAAAGCCTGTATGCTAATGAAGGCTATGAAATTTGAGAACGCTGTTGAAGAACATTAAAGAATTCAATTTTTCATTTTTAAATTATGATTGTGAAACCAACTTTCAGTCAGTTTTGTTACTCATTGTTACCTCACATTGGTACCACCGACATCTGAGCTGAATCAGTTTGGTCGTTTTAAATGAGTGCACATTTTGGTTTCAATACTGATATGTCACTGCAAAATACTGTACAGTTAGTAAGTTGACGCAAATAAGATATTGCCATGCTAAAACTATGCCATAACCTGTTCAACCCTGGAATCATGGTCAAGAGGTAATGTTCTTAAAAGCCATGTCCATGTCATGGTCTTTTAATAATTGGCAAAGCTTGTGCTCATCAGGTGGTTCATCACTTTCCGGTTGCACAGGACTGTCAATTATTCGATGTGCTAAAATGGTGAGTCTGCAATTTTTAGAACCAAAGAGGTTTTTGCATTCCGCTTTATAACCGCTTCAACCTCTTTTCCACGGCTCGTCAGGGCTTCTGTAGAAGGTTGCCGTTTAACGCATCGATGGAGAGTATGCTAAAATTCATGCAGAATTACAAATGCCAGAATGGTGTCTCTATGCATGCTGTAATTGCATGCACGGAAGCTGGTTTCTACTCATTGTTGGATGCAGGCGCCGCCTAGTGCCACTGGAAATAAACAATCATATTTGTATGGAAGAAATCTGGAAGAAACACAAGGCATAAGACATCTAAACATGTATAGTACATGTCATGTGAAAAGTGGTGAATTTCACGTACTGTGACCTCTGGGGGACGTTTAGAACCTCATCAATTGTTTGATAGCGGAATATACATGTACTGTATGCTTCCCACATGAAAACCATGTTTGCACGCGCCCATTTGGAATTCTGGCACATGCAATTTTGAATTTTGCGAATTATATGTTGGCATTTTATCGTAACTATTATACTTGTTATTTTCCAGGTAAGCTTTTTTTTAAATAATTAAGAAGTTATAACTTAAACACTCAAACGTTACAGTTAACAATACTTATTTCATAATATGAAGAATCCTAGCCAAGTTTTTAGAGGTGCCATACAATGTGACAGTAGACAGGTAGTAAATCGGCTCTATAATGCTGATAGAGGGCAGAGTGAAATTGAGCACTCTTAATCTGACATGCAATAGACATGTACATTTATCTTGAATTCGTACCATGTCTGGAAATTTGTTGTGGCACAACAATTGTGATTATTAAGAAATCTCTCAGAAAAGTAATTGGTTAAAAGCTATAATTTTATTCCAGTTTTGCAAAAAATTTCGCCTAATATACGTCATTTATAATGATATATTATGATATAAAATTTGTATTGTGTATCCCTTCATTATTATTACTTTTGTATACTTGAACTCCATTATTACTGTTAACGCTTCCACGAAATTTTCGCTTATGGCAATCCATTATTTCCCTTTAATTGAAATATGAGCTGCGATTCATCATTCCTGATATAATTTTTATAAACATTTTTCTCAATTCTAATTTTTTTTGGTCAATGTGTATTCATTTAAGGGAAGGGGTTTGGAAACGATGACAGCTACTGGCATGGTGGAGGGGGTTGGTCCTGAAAATCACGAAAAGTGATGGGATATTCTGAGAATGATGAGAATTCTGGTACATGCAAGTTAGGGAAATTTGATTTAAGATTCGGCCAGGCACCCTGATATTACTTCATTTTAATTCTGAACTTCCTGCGATGCTTGCCAAATTTGGGAAGATGGAGATACAGTGTACGTTACATGAAAGATCATTTACTTGATAGCGATATCAAATTAAAAACGGTAATTTGATTATTTTTATCCACGTTGACATTTCCTAATTATAATGCTTAGTGATTTGTGATAGTTGAAGTAAAATTCTCTGAACATTTTTTTCGGTTTTTACAGTCGTTGAAATTATAGCTGTTTTGAGAAAAAAGCCGGATGCCGAAACTTTAAAATGGTTATTAAGGAAAGAAAGGCGTTTATTTTAAAGAAAATTTGCCCGTGGGATGTCATGCAAACCATATTTTATATTTAGATACGAGATTCGTAAATGCAATCTCGAGCAATAAATCTTGCAGAGCAGTGGTCATAAATATCCCCAGTGATGTTTTCCTTCGTTTTTTATTGCTTCAACATTTGCAGTTGTGGAAATGGTGACGTTGAATGGTTTTGTAGGGCTCACCTGTGTGGAACTCAATCTAATATACGATCACCGGAAATTGACTATGTGTACTTTTCATGGATTTTGGCGATGGTGCACACTTTGTACCATGAACTAGATTCTGCGTATTTAACATTTTGTTCATCCCTGCATTATTTTCTGCAAACAATTTTCTTTAGTAAAAAATCAGAAATTGAGTTCAACCCTCAATCCAAGTGGGGACATATTTTCCCGTTTTCCTGCCCAATTCAGATCGAGGTCATTGTTCCGGAATCGAATATAGATGGCGCTTAAAACCGGGGTGTATTTCCTGAAAATCATCATTGACTAGTTTTTGTTAAAAAAATCTTCCACATTTGATTTTTTTTATTTATGAATTGGCAAATGTAATGGAAAATTAATATAGGCATTCTGCACATTTTTATAATTCCAAACTGTTAATACTGCAATCTTACTCTTGTGGATATAATGATTGAAGGGGTACCAGGTAAGGGCCAAACAATATTTAAAAATTGAATGGAAACTTAGTGTAGTCATTCTACATTTTTTTTATAATTGAAAACTGTTAATAATTTAGTCTTAATCTTCACCAGTGTGTACGCATTATCAAATGAGCATCACTTTAGTCGAAATCAAAAGGAAATTAACTGGTGAGTTTAGGAAATCTATAGTCCTGTACTTAGCTTCTGCGTTTAAAGCCCTTTACATCTGAGCAAAAAAACATATCCCGGTTGACAATTGAATATTGATATATAAAATAAAACTTAAGATTGGCTTTATCTTTGTGATGAGATATTCTAATTCGCATGATAAGATTCGTTGGTATACTGGTTCCTATGATTGCCTCCTTGATTTTTTTCACCATCTTAAACTCAAGGTCATCTTCAGGGCGCACGTAATTAGTTTGTTACACGTCGATGCTCCAATAAATAATATAGCGGGAATAATGGTTTGCATGAAGGAATATCCCATAATTGCTCAAAATACCCCGCTTCAGTGAAGATAGCAGTTTTATGTGGAAGCTTCTTGTGGCTAATTTTCTCTATAATTTTAGCGCAGACCTGTTGTTTGAAACTTCCATTTTTGTTTTCAAATTACTGCTTTTAGCTTCACTGTTGTTTTCTTAGGATTTTTATCCAATTTCCGCTACAACGTATATGTACATGTAGCGCCTGAGCGAAAGGTTACATCAAATGAAGGAAGTTCATCTGAGTCTTTATTACTGGTCGTAGAGGTTGTCGAAATAGCTATGGAGCGTAGTTTTTATACCTCACCTGTGTTACCTCTGTGGCTTGACCAGTTGTAGTTCCGTATTTGGGCAGTTTCATGAAACTGGCATAAGCTTAATAAAACATGCCCTGCTACCAAATTTACAACCACTATCTAATGGGGTGTTAGCTACTGTATGTATACCTTTTAGCTGGGATGGGCAATAATTCTTCAGAATTTCAAGTGATGGTAACTCTGCATTCAGAAAAGACTACTCAGTACAATAGGCATGAACATGTACACCCGTTTGATAGTTGCATTCAAACTACTCGTTTATGACCGTATAGTGTTTTGTCCAAATTTAAATTCGGAGAACAAAAGTCTGGATTCTCCCTGTTCTGTGGACAACTTAAGCATAAATTCCCAAACTGAGGATTTCCTCGCATATCTTAATTGCTGATTCATTGGATGCTTGCTTGCATTTGACAGTCACTTTTGTTCAGTTGTGAACTGGCAAGACTTTATGTATGAATACGCCCTTTGATATAATGCAGTTTTTCTCCAAATAGTATAGCATCATTAAAATATGCCTGTAAAGAACCAAATCGCAATGAAAGCAGATTTTATCACTGAATGCATAACGTCCCGTGTGGGAATTAAAAGGCGTTCCGGTAAAGAGGAAAATAACGTAAAATCCAGTTAATAACAAAAGCATGTTGGAATTAGTGAAAGGGGATTATTTTTATTCTTTGACTCGCGTTTAAATATCCGTCATAAGCCTCACTCATTTTTGTTTACTTTGCGTAAAAATCCGTTAATCGGGCCACCAGGCAATCTTTTAAGCCATAATTATTTTTGGCTGTAAAATTTTTTAAGGCAGGTGCGATATCTCGCACGTGTTTTGTGACCTGTAACGAAATGTGTTTTTCAAATGATTCTAAACAAATAGATTTTAAGAAAATCTGTTTCGTGTCTTTAACGTAAGTTACCAAGAATTAGTGGTCGAGGAATTGTTGTTCGAGCATATCTAGCACCGTCACAGAAAATGCGAGCACAAACAATTGTCTATACAATAGTTGTTTTTAATGCCCATGCAATGTTTGGTACTACGGATTAGACCCTTCTCCAAATTTACACAATAATTATATTTCATTCCTACTGTTCTAGTATACAGAAATAGCACCTGTCCTAGCTGTCGCAAGTTATTCTTTTCGTTGCTTTTTCGTTTTTGTACCTATCCTAACACAGGACGTTAAAACGTAATTTCTTTATTCATCTGCCCCTAATCGCCAGGCAATCACTGCCAGCCTACGAGACGTTAGGTGAAGCCCACTTTCTCTTAGTGTCTATGACAAAGTATAGGGTCTAATCTGAAGTACAGCCGCTGCAATTCAGGCACAAATTTCGCCATGAACTGATAAAAAAAAACTTGTTAGGCATTTTTGTCATAAAGATGCTTGTTTGAATGTACTGCACACTTTTAAACGTTTTAATTGTTGTTCAACTACAATATTGATCAGACGTTGGCACTGATTTGTAATTCCAATTTTTTTTTAAATCCTATAATTCCAATTTTTAATTCCAAAATCCTGTACATTACATGTACTTCCCGTGTTTTTGTGTTCCGATTTAACCTACATCTTGTATGAGCGATTCTCCATAAATTGGTGCTCTGTAGATCACAGGAAGTCATTACTAAGATCCCTACTTTTAATTTAAATGAATATCTGTATATTGCTTGTAGCTGTAAGGTTATTTTGGTATACTACTGCAGATTCCAATGTGGTGTGCCAGTGATTTACATTTAATGGTTTTTGTACTTGTTAGTCTGCAATCGTCGTTGTTTGAATGCTATCCAAAGCAATTAATATAGCAGTCATTGATGGCGGTAAATGAGGCTATATACACATAATGTTATATTTTTTTCATATTATTGCCTTCTTATTGTCGAGTTTCGAAATAATCGCAGATGTTTTCAGACGTGCCTTGCCCCGTGCACAATAATTGCAAAAGTTCGGTAAAAAGGGCGTTTGCATACGTGATTTGCTATTTAAGCGAAAATGTAAAACTTTTTTCACCAGGAGTATTCTCTTCGATTCAATGATTATTCTGTGACATACATATTTTTCACGTATTTCGGGGATTATTCTCAATAATATTTTTAGTCATGCATACTAGCGTGTGGGAATTTAATGACCACATAAAGCTCGCGATTGAAAACTCCCACACTCGCCTGGGAGCTTTATTTCGATATAAGAAATAATGTCAAGATTTCCATAAGCATATGTGTATGGATTATTTTGATCTAAATCTTTCAAAATTAGTTCAATTTTTTACCTGGAATTTTATACATTAGTCGAATCTTTTTTAACTATTTTTTCCGGATTTTCAAATATCAATTAGGACTACATTTTCAAATATGAAACTCATTCGTCATTCTTCAGTAATCTGATTTGGGTTATTAGCCGCAATATTTTTGCATTTATATTAAAATACCAAGCTGATATCCGGTGTCAAATACAGCATTTGATATGAGTTTGCTCCAAACGGATTTTGAAGATATGCAGTTAGTCAAATAATATTATTTTTTTATTTTTGAAAAAAAAAACCTTTACTTAGAAGGAACAACTTTCAATTTCTCCATAATGTACTGAATATGATACGACTATATCTTGGACGGAATAATTACACAGTGCTAATATGAAGACGAACAGGTGGACAATGCAAAATATTGACGGATAAATCACATTTGTCATGCAGTATAATGCATTTGCTGTAAATGAGTTATGAGCTGTCGTAATTTTTAACGTTTATGAAAACAATATTGGGGTTAGACTAGTTAATTAACCTTCATTTTTTCCATGTCTTGTTTCATGCTTGTCGGATTTCGGTTTAGTTTGAAATGTAATTAAAGCTATCTCCATTAATACTAACCAACTAACCATCTAACCATCTGTAAGACTTGAAAATAGGCTTGAAATGTCTTACTGCATTGCCACTGAATTTCAAATTGCGACAGATGATTTATTCAAAGATTTCTTGCTCAGCTAGATATTTAGTTCACGTTAATGTTGTATATTTTTCTTTTTGCAGTTTTGTAATTATGAATTGTTCTGTCGTGTTTATTGATCCGCTCTAATTCGTGAGTGCAGCAACAAAATATATTTTGTCTGCTTTTCTCCTTCCAAAATTAATCCTATCACTAGGTGAATTTATAATTTGATAGTTGGATATTGCCTCGCATATTTCATACGGTTGATACTTAGTACTATAGCACGCATAAATGTGTTTCCAGAATGATTGTTCTTGAATCTAATTAAGCTTAAGGACTCTTGAAAATTAATCAGTGTCCTAGTAATCATATTTCTTCATTTTCAAAGGGTATATGAAACAAAAACAATATTAGTATGAGTGGAATACATTTAGTAAAAAAAAATGAAATATTTCTGCATCAGTAGGCACTTGGGGTAAATAACCGTTGAAAGAACTTCATCGGGCCAACACTTTTCCTATATACTCTAATTGAAGTTAAATTGGTGTTGAAATTTAAAAAGAAATCTAATGAGGGATTTTCACACACATTGAAAGACGTTTTCTTCTTCTGAAGGTGGTTTTGTTTAACCCTTTTCAACTTTTTTACGAGCTTCTCGACCATTGTTCGACATTTTCCAAGCCAATTGAGATCCTTAATTTTTCTGTAAAAAGAGTGGAAAAAACGCTCATTTTTGGACGTTCAGGTTGAAGAACGACGTCTTCTTTCATCACCTAAGTGGACTTAATGGGGAGTGAGAGTTTTCTTTATTAATTCGCGTGTGCTGCTTTGGCTTTGTACTTTCCACGCGTTAATTTGTTTAAAATGTTTTGTGTTCTAGATAACTCTGTGTTCCAATATTTACGCTTCAAGCAAATTATCGTCAGACATTCTAAAAATGGGGAAATTCCTTTTTAAAAATTGGAGAGACTCCTGTAACAAGATGCTAAATCTCTCGAGTTTTTTGATATTGCCAATTGTTTTCGAGTGACTATAGATGATATAACATCTATAATTTGTAACCATTTTCGTTGGTAATATTCATGAAGCTACTGCATTATTCGTTGTAATAATCGTTTGTAGGCAGGGCTGCGATTATTTTAATTTTTAATGAATATTGATGCGCTCGTAATCCATTATAGTGCATTGTTCCATTTTAAGATTGAGTTGGAATGTATTAATATAAATTAATCGGAGAGGAGTTGAGTCGTAATTAGCATGAAACTCTCGTTTAGCATATTAACAGCGTGTTGGCCGTAATTAATGGTTGTCGGTATCTTTAATTTTTTTAGCAGGTTATTGTATTAAATTATCTGTAAAACTGCTTCTAAATTTTCGGACGAAACTTGCATTCAGATTGATCAAGTGTGAGTTGAGAATGTTTTTTTTTTAATCGCTTCATGAAAATTGCAATTTGATATATCTGAGACATGAAATTCCAGTACGTATTTCATAGGAACGTTGGTAGGCGTTTTGTAAAAAATTGTTACGTTACAAACCACTACAGGGTACTCAGTCCTGTATTATTCAAGGTTCCCACTTTCTGGAAAGTCAGGGAATGTCATGGAAATGTGTCGGGGTATGTGTGAAAATGTCAGGGATATTGAGGTAGTTTGCATCAGCCAATTGGGTAGTTATATAATTTTTATAAAAAAAATTGCGATAAAATCCGTCATAGAAATTTGGGATAAAATGCATTGTTTTCACGTTTTTCTAACTTTTTTTTTTAAAAAAATGTCAGGAAAATGACAAGAAAGTTGCCAGGGAATGTCTGGGAAATCGACTTCAGAATTTGAGTCGGGAGCCCTGTGCAGATGTAATTGTAATAGAAATAGAATTGGCAAATTATTTTGTCATCGATGGGCACTCTTGGTCATTTGCCACATAGTGTTAAGCCAATACGCGTATGCATGCAACTCGATTTCGGATTATATAGATATGTTTTTAAGAAAATAACTTAGACTTGATATAGACCATGCATATTAAGAAACACGAACGTGCGTTTCAGATTTAAAAAATAATGGGGGTCAAATTTGCATGTTCATCATCGTGCAAGGTGAGCGCTGAAGATAAATCATTGATGTCTTCGGTTCCTGTTACGTCTGATGTCATTGAAATTAGGTTATCCAGAAGGGAGGTTTGGCCAATACTCTTGACCTTATATGATTACATCCCAGCTAATTTATTTATCTAGTTCGCTGCAAAATTCCCAGGAGCGTTTTACCACATTCACTGTACCTTTATGAGAGGTGGGATATTCTGAAAATATACTAGTAGATAATTATTTTTAAGATGATGTACTACAGTTTTAGACGCAAAACATGACATAATCACCGTTTTAATTAGTTGTTGCCAACTATAGGTGACCCAATGGTGTTGTTCCTCTTGTTATAATGAACATCTACAACACTTCAGAATGGAACTCTTACCCCAAGTTGGTCAGACTGTGTCTTTGCCCGAAAGCCCTCACCTAATCGCTCTGCATAGTGCTGAAATTGGGCAAGGGGGTGGGGGTCACATCGGGGCACGAAGCATAGAAAATTATTTAAAAATTACATGCCTCTTGCTTAGAGGTACCGAAACCATTTTCACTGCACTGAAACTTCAGAAAATTGCTCGATGAAATCAAGAGCAATTTCTGAAAAGTGGTTGAGTGAACATAAAATAACTAAATTGTTAAGGCAAAAGGTTGAAGATAATGGATTTGCGTTTCTTTTGTTTTGTTGTGTGTTTACTGACTCGCATATTGCGTGTTTCAGTAAGTGTATCTACACCGCAGTGGGCTATATACACTGTTGATGTACAGTACGTTAGTTTGTCTTTCAGAGCTACTGTACCTAGTTTCGCACAGAACCTGAGAATCATGGGAAACCTGGAAAAGCCAGGGGATTTGTAACTGACTGGGAAATCTTGGAAAATCAGGGGAATTTTGAAAATGGTTTAACAAGTAAAGGATTTCCTGACTTTTAGTAATAATTGCAATCGTGATGGTATTTCATATATCGATTATGGTGTGTTCTATATGATTTTTAGGCGAAGTTATCCTTTGCGCAATGAAAGAAAGTCCAATAGAGGTCAGAACGGTTCCTTCTATTTAGCTCCATGACGATAATGTCTAAATTTTCCAAATTAAAATAAATTCCGAACATCTTCGTATTCCTAATTAAAAATCCAAATGCAATCATGTAATCGCCATATTGATTAAAACCATTATTTACCAGTATGTTCAAAGTTAGAGTTTTGCGTTATATTGGTTGATGGGGAAATTAAATCTCAGGGGTTTTTATGGCAAGGAAGCTGTGGAAACCCTGTGAATCTTCAAGTGGTGTGATTATCCCGAAAATTCGCTCAGCCGTCGTCTGTTTCCTGTTCTACAGCACCATCACATTTCCCCTGTAAAGTCCATCAAAAGCCCTCCAGGGTTGCGACAATTAAACTGCTATAACAAATGTATATATTCGAATTGATGACTGTTTTTGTTGCCCTTGTTTACCTACATGATCTGTTAAGTGGAGCCCAAAAAAGTGGCAACGATGAGGTGGCGCTTCACTCGAAATTCATTGATGCAAGAAGCCGAGCAAGCAAGCCAGTCCTGCAGGCGGCCTTTGTGATGCACTTATTTGCAATCCTGCTCTGGCAGTGTCAATGTGAGGTTCCGTCTATACAAATCGTACGTATTGTACGTGTGTCTGCATTGTGGCAAATCAGGAAAGCGTGGCACAAATTGCGGAAGTTCTGCCAGAATGCTGACATTGTGGGCAGACCATCCTGTGCGTGTGCTGTAGTCCAATTTCGTTGCCAACTCTGGTACAGGTCCTAGACATCCAAGTCTTGGTCTTCTGCTGTTTGTGTCCAAAAACAGACGGATTTTGTTGTGATTCTGCGAGTGATGCGAAATTTTAAAACCGCTGTTATTTGATGTCATTCCGGAAAAATGCTCAACGATCTTGCAGGTTTTAATCTCGGAATGTGGAGTTTCCCTGGCTGGAAGTTGCCCTTGATTGTACAGTGGATTATGTTCTGCTATTGGTGATACTGCGTGATAAATGGTTCCACGAATAGATGGTGAGTTTTTGTTGAAATACTTGTGGTGAAAGCAATTTTGCAGAACTGGAAATCGCTGTTCAAGTGATTAACAAGTGATTAACAGCTGTAAACTTTGAAATATCTATATTCACGTGCATGTACCGGTAGATACATGTGTCATAAAAGTATTTGTTATGAAGGAAGACTAGTGTTAAGAAGGAAATGCTCTGCGCTGATGCTAATTCTGGTCGTTTACTGATTAGAAACTAATGGCATACAGTATATGGCCAGTTTGTTACTCTTAAGTGGAGATCTTGCACACTCGTAGCAGAAGAGAATGGAGTTGTGACTTGGAATTTATTGTTTGGAATAACTAACAAGATATGACGTTAGAATCATAGACCCGTGCTGCAGTATGCTTTGGCGACTCATTTTCAGTTAGTTTATACCAATAATAATGGCATAGTTGTGATAGCTGTGTTTTTTTAGAAGATTTTAGATTAGATCCAGTGAAATCCGGTGATTAAGATCGATCTAAATGTTAGATCGATGTAAACATTACTAACAAAAGCGAAAATCATTGAATCCATCCACTCACTGTACACAATTGAATCGCTCTGTGTTGAATACTCACTATTGTGAACCATGGAATTCATTTACATATGTTGCATACAGTAGTTGTCAATTGTAACACAAAGCTACGTGTATTGCTGACTACAGGTTTTGCATAAAACTTCGTATCGAAAGCAATATCTAGATTTCATTAAGACGTTTTGTACAGCTTTATAAAATAAGTAATTATACTGTAAGTTTATTCAAATTATTCAATCACCATTAGACGAAAATCACCAAGAGACAAAAATCATAGGCCATTTTTCACAATATGAATTTTTTTTTCATGGACGATCACGTTTAATAACCATTTAATATACCTTAAGACCACTTGATGAATTTTTAACAAGCTATTCTGTCAACATTTGTCGTTAGCCACACTCCAATTATCACGAATTTCCGCGGCCATAATTTGTGAATGTGATTTTAATATTAATCGCGAAAATTGGGTTTCTTAAACCCATCTGCTAGTCAGCAGTGACCGAGTGCAGAAATGAAGCAGAAAATGGCATTCATGAACTGGTAATTTTAGGTCGTGCTGTTTATACTGCCTTTTACTGAATTAACCCAGTTTGGGTGTTATAATTAAAAGCAATAATTGAAGCGCAACAACAAAATGACCGCATCCGTCGCTGACCAGTTTTCAGTTTACGACCACCTGCATCTTGAGGGATAACACTAACAGGATTTCCGAAAATTGGAGACAATTATACAGTATTAAGCTGCTTGAAACTAAACCATCGAGTGGTCAAGTTTCGCAGGATATTCACATTGCATTTAAATTTATACAATACCTCTAAGAATAATTACACTTACTGTATGCAAAATTGATTTGTAATCCAAATGTGAACGCAGCTTAATAATCTTATGATGAATTCGAAAATAAGGCTCGATGACATCAAAATTACGATTTTTGAAACAGCCAGAATGCACCTGGTCAATTTATTTGTAAAAATAAAATTTTCTATTTGTGATAGTTTTTATAACAAATTAGATGAATTTTAGCCCGATATGTTATAATAAAACTAGTGATTTAAAAAAAAAAACGTCTTTGGCGAATTTTTTTTGCAAAACAGGGTCACGTATGATGGATGTTAATCCAATTTTTAAAAACACCAATGATGCCGTACGTAAGGTGATGACAGCAGTGCTAATAAAAGAGTTTAGTTAAATGTCCACACAGTTCATTTACTTGTCAGTCGCAATCCAATAAACTTGATCATGATTTCTAAATTCATGATAGCAACGAAAATTGTTAATTTCGGAATATAATAATTGACTCCCATTCATTAGCGACGGTATGAGTATCGACTGGTGATGTTTATCCCGATTCATGTTACCGCATCCGAAACCAATAAAAACAAAAACAAGGATGAGAAGTTACAAGAAAATTAACCATGACTTCCCAATTCTGGAGCAATTAATTTTTAAAATTAAGCGATCTTAATTAGCGCTAGATTTCATTGTTATTGTTTGGCAGATCAACCTTATGCTCTTCCGTATTTCCCATGTACTCTAAGATCGCTTAGGAACATTTCATTGGTTGCCATTGTAGTTCAACCCTTCCGGTATTCGTTCTTGGTGTCTGAAAATGTACTGGATGGCGCCATGAGGGAGTGGCATCCCATTGCTCCTAAAAGACTGGCTTGACCTTATGTGTAGCAGTTGGGAACATGCTTGTGATCAGCAAGCATATCTCAGGTGCTGAGGTTATTAATTGCACTGGTATTCATGCATGCAAGCAGCTGCTATATTTGTTGAAATGCTCACAGATGGTTGACTTTTGGCATTGTCTGGCGGTTTTATTGTTCAATAATTTTTTTTATTTGAAAAAAATAAACATTTTTTTGCATATCGGACGACATTTTCAGCAAACAAAATCTAAATTTGAGTATAAATTCGATTCCGCTATATTTTTCCTGATGTCTTTCAAATATTAATAAAAGTTACATAATATACATAAACGGTATACGATTGGTATAACAATGATCCTTTAATTTTATCCTGCTGGTTTAAAAAAAAAAAAAACATCCAAGGAATATTTTGTATGTATCCTTAACTTTTAATTAAATTGAGTGCTTTCATTGAAAAGAACGAATTTTTACAAAGTCATATTGAAGATCAGAAAATAAAATTCACCCAGTGTTCATCTGTTGCAGCGGTCTTTGTCTGATTTTTCCCAAATGTTCTGATTTAAGAACACTACATTTGGTAAAAAAAAACAATTTTTGTGTGATGACATAGCAGTTTCGATTCATCCTTAATTTCCATAGGCGGAAAATAAAAAGCATGTTGAGTGGCACGTGTGTGCCCATAATTCTTGTTTTACCAGAGGTCAATTATTGGAGTTAATAGCCTGTTGTTGCACTTGGAAGTGAATTTAGGTTAACATTAAATAGAAACGGGTGAAAGTTTCACGCATTGTGTTCATGTTTCAATGACTGGAATTAATTTTTCATTTTTCTTCACCTTCCTTCCGTAAAATTCGATTTCCCCTCTCCATTCGCGTCGTTATCCTATGTAATTATCATTTGAAAATGCAGCTGACTTCCTCTGGAATGAAAAGGAAGGCATTGACCACCCGTAACATTCCTCTATATTGGCATATTAAAATGGCTTCACCATCTGTTGAAGGCTGATCGATTTTCCCTTGAACATATTACATTGTTGTGGGATTGTTGTTTAAGGCATGCTTTGAAACGTTTGCTTGCAGAACACCGTTGTTAAAAAATAAGCTTTTTAATTGTTTGAATTAGTGCAGTTTCTCGTTTACTAATTTTCTTTCAATCTTTTCTATTCCTCTAGTGCCAACTGTCAAATGGACAACGACGTCACTCCTGTATATCTGGCCGCTCAGGAAGGGCACATTTCTGTGCTACGCTACCTGGTGGAAAAGGCCAGTGGATCATTGGACCTGCGAGCCAAAGATGGAATGGCCCCAGTGCATGCAGCCGCCCAAATGGGATGTCTCAGTTGCCTGAAATGGATGGTAAGTATAGCATTAGCCAATTGAAAACCATTATTTTGAAAGGGCTGGCAGTCGTCGATGGAATAATGCACAACTTTGAACTGTCTCATGAAATATTTTTTTGCATCAAAAGGTTCTGGAACAAGGCGTGGATCCAAATATAACTGACAACGATGGTACAACCCCTGTTCATTTTGCTGCCAGCAGTGGTCACGCCGACACCTTGAAATGGCTACTGAATCATGGCGCACGGATTATAATGGACAAACATGGACGAACTCCTATGAAAGATGCTCAAGATAATGAACACACAGAGGTGATTGTAATTTAAACATAAGGGTGATCGCACTACCTGGAAAACAGGGAACGCAAGAAAATGTCAGGGAATTAAATTCTAGGTGAAAAACTTAGTGAATTTGAAATAAAAAGGCAGATTTCAGGGAAAATCAGGGAATTTAAGATGGGTTGGCTGGGCATGTGCTTATACGAAGCATAAAAATTTTTCAAGAGGATGACACAAGGTTGGATGAGCTTTTGTTAAAAAAAAACGTGAACTGGAGAATTAAGAGATGTGGTGCAAAGCAATGTTTTGTATTGTAGAAATATCGGGATTGATTTAATGATGATGCAAGACGATTGGATGACTAGGTTAGGTTTCTAAAATAAGGATATCTTCCAGAAAAATGATCTGAAAAATTTAAAAGCATGGGAAAGGTGCAATAGGGTGGTCATTATACCTGAATTGATTGAAAAGTTAAATTAAAATTAAAAATTGAATTCAAATGAAAACTACATCTAATATCTGTTAAGATTAATATGTAATGCAGAATGAACACGAAAGCACTTTGGAAAAACGCTGGTCTATAATTGTACTAAAACTCTTTGATAACGATTTTGATCTTTATTTTTGATTAAATAATTCACTGGAAAATTTTAAAATTCGTTATAATTCAGATACTGCACAGATAAACTGAGATGGACGTAGCAGGTTTGATTGTTGAGCTGGTAGGTAATGTGAAAGCAGCTATATGCTTAAACCAGCAGCTGAGCAAATTTTTTGTTGAGATTAGACTTATTAAATTATTATTTTTTCTCGGGCACATTTTAAATTAAAGGAAGAGAACTTGCACAGTTTTCTTATGTTAGTTATACATACAGTATGCTATATTTTGCAAGAACATGCCTTTATCTTTCAAATAGTATTAATCTCGTAGTGGTCATTTTGCTGGTTTTTGCCTGTAGAATTCACCAATTTTTTCCGTATTTTCAGTGCCTGGCCATTCTAATCCAGCATGGTTCTGCCTCCAATGGCTCCGACAACTACACGTGCTCTTGCGTCCACGAAGTTGACCAAACACCAAAATGCACGTGTAGTTCCGACGGTGCGTTGCGAGGTGGTCAAGCGACGTGTAATGGACGGAGTAGTTCGGGTAGTGGTCACAGCAGTCCTCGCACCCAATCCGACGGATCCAGTTCCCCTTTCTACTTGCATCCTCCTTCGACCAAGACCAATGGTCATCACAGCAATGGCGAGCATTCCAGAAAATCGTCATCATCGACATCCACGCCCCCTTTGCAATCCAACGGCTATACCGTGCCTTCCAACGGCAGCATCAATGGTCACCGGCACAATGGCTCCAACGGCAGCATCAGTCAATCTGTCAGCACCCAGGGAAGCCAGCCGTTTTACCTGCACGATCCTACAACGCCTTCCAACGACCCTGTCAGGGAAATCTTCCATTCGAGGGAAAACTCTACAGCCTCATCATCAGCGTCCTCAGTGGCTTCTGAAACCCAGTTGTCTGCTAATCAAAGTCTTCGAAATGGTATCATGAGCAGAAGACTTAGCGTCGGAACCAATGTATTAGACGTCAGCCATAAATCGTCCATAGTAGGTGCGTTGTCAACGGCCATCTTACTTTTAGTTTATTTAATGTTACATGTAATTATGTCAAGTACATCGACAGATGTTGAAATAAGTTCGGGGAAAGTTTTATGTGTACTGTATACATGTACACTACCAGGTGAGGCAGAATAACTGTGGAGCGCTTTTTCTTCCTTATTACCAAAATGTAAAATGAAGTTGATGATTCTTTAAAAGGTAATGAACCATGGGCAATCCAATTCGGCAAGTGACTTTTGAACTTGTAATTCCTTTTTAGGATAATTTCATCTTCAAAATCTAAACTATTGCCCAGACACCCTAAGTCACACAAAGAAAGATTTAAAGGATACTCAAATTAACCTAAAACGCTTATCATTTCATTTATTGGCATCGTGTACAATGACTAAAAACAAAACAAAACTGTGTATAACTGCCCATGGAGATTCACTGCCATGTGCCATCAAACCAGGATTCGTAACCGCGTTACGTAACAATCAACATAGGAAACGTACACCAGCCCGCGTGTAGCTTTCCTGTAATGCATTTACGTAGTCCTGAGGCAATGGCGCGTGGCAGTGAAGCTCCAAGGGCAGTTTTACACCATTTTATTTATTTATTTATTTATTTATTTATTTATTTTTGGTTTTGTACATGGTGCCAATTAATGAAATGAAACGCGTTTCAAACTAATTTGACTATGCTCTACGACTTTTTAAATGTGACATCGGGTAGTTGAGCAATACTTTAGATTTTGTTAATGGAATGACCCTTAAAATAAATGCCATGGTTCTTTAACTGTAAAACAATCATCAACTTCATTTTACATTTCAGTAATTAAAGAAGAAAAAGTCCTCCATAGTTATTCTGCCTCAATAGGTTTATTACAAACATGGGGACAGTTCTTTCTTGGCAAATCATACCTGGGATACTTAATCATGCATCTTCTATTTTAGTCAAAGTGGATGTCCATCACAGTTCCGATGAGAGCACTAGCTTATCTGAGCTTAGTGCCGCTAGTCCAGAGCCAGAACATGAGCACGAATACGAGGATCCATACGTTCTGGCTGAAGTAAGCCAAGGTGCAAATGACACTAGCAAATCGATGGTGAATACCGATCGGGGATATCCCTCCACACTGGATGACCTGGATTCTGTGCTGTCTCAAGCAAGTGGCAGTCCACACCCATCCCCTTCAACAACGTCCAAAAAACCCAGCGAGGAAACTGACCTCCAACATTCAGGTAGTTTTCCGCAAGCGAATAACAAGCCTGCCAATCTGCCGCATTCCCAGTCTACAGGGGTCACCACCATAGCCATTGTCCATGCTTCGGCCGAGGCCACGTCTGTTGGAGACAGTCCTTCCAAGTCCTCTCCAAGGCACAACCCAGAAGCCCTCAAGGGCCAGAAGGCACCCACACCTCAAGTTCCACAACGGGGCATTGTGAGTGAAATGCGCTTGAAGTTGGAAGAGCTGGACACGAATGGGGGCGGTAGTGTCGAGGCTCCAGCTAGTAAGATGGTTGAGTCCAGTGAATCCAAGACAGTGGTTGATGGTGGCAAACAGCAAGATTCCAGGAGAAGTTCCAATAGTTCGAATGCTGGAGGTTCAAGAAGAGGATCAGACTCGTCCAACAAAATCCCTGTGGCTGGAGTCAAGTCCTTCTCCACGCTCGATTCGAAGCCAGCTCCCAAGTAAGTACATGTAGTTTTCAATTTTCTTAAATGTTAATTTTTTGCACCTTCAGTGTACTTGTATATGCAATGTGTTCATGATGATTATGGAAGGGGAGAGGGGATAAGACTAAGTCGAAGATACCGCAAAGGTTTGTAGAAATGTACAAGTATTATATTGCTAATTTGCAACAAAACAGTCACGTTTGCTTATCAATCATCAGCAGGCGTTTTTATAAACTTCTTCATATTAAGTTATCATTGAGATTGCGTTATTATTTAGTCTTGAGGAAACGCAAAGTAAGTGACCATATACCATTTAAATGTAAATACCCTAATAATTTTTTGCTCCACTATAAGGGAACTTCGATGGTGGGCAATGATTTAGAATAATTTAGCCTAGATTCGTATAATGCGCCTAGCATAATTGCGTTTTTACCTGAAGGGAATTAAAATCCATTAATGAAAATATTAAAAAATGAGAGGGCGTGCCTGGTCAAAACAATCATTTACCGTGTAATTTTGAAGGGATAGTAAAAAAACTGACATGAAACATAACAATCATAATCCGTGTTACAATGTATTTAGCGTAGATGTGAGTTTCATTCCCAAATTCTGTATACTAAATAATTGGTGTAACGCTTTTACAACTTGTGTAGGCCACCAGGGTGTCTTCTAAAGGGGGAACAATTTATATAGTCCACATCTGCATGTTTTCAAGGCTAGTTGTTAAACTTATTTCGTTACTGAACAATTATAAAAAAATATTTTATGGTAAGAATATAAGAGTTAGAAAATAAGAGAAATTACATTTCTGAATGCATATTAAGGTATAAAACTTGCTACACAGGGAAGTATACAATAAAGTTCGAATACAATAAAGTTAGAAAATGAGAGAAATTTCAAGGTGTTTATAAAGGTTGTTTACAACTTTAAAAATGTATAACAGGAGTTCTAATGGAAATACAGGAACATTCTTTGGTTCTTGTGATACACCGACTCATAAAGGTTTTTTTGGGGGGTTTAGTCCACTTCGAAATGTGCCCCTCTGGTGGCAGGTATGCCAATTAATCGGAATTTCGACCCTCTCTCATTTTTTAATTTGGTCAGTTAATTTCTGGTTTCATGGATACCATTCATGGATACCCTCACTCAAAAAAAAGTCCAGGGATGTACTGTCAGTGGACTGAGGAGACCAGAGCATTGGTGACCTTTGCCAATCCAACGTCATGGAACGTTTGCTTCCTGGGCATCTTTCATAATCTAGGCCCAATATGGTGGTGCTCCGAGTTATTCCATACCTGGCATAACATTCCTGTATATTTTGCAGTGCTATGTCAAAGACAAAGTGTAGAAAACTCATCGGAATGGGTATTCATTAGTGAAGACCAAATTGACCAATACCATTGCCCTAATGCTGTCTAGTTCAAGAGAGAAAGTTGAAATTCCGATTAAATGGTGCACCTGTCACCAGAGGCGCACATGTCAAAGTGGACTAAATCCCAAAAAAAACTTTGAGTTGGTGTATCGCATGAACCAAAGATTGTTCCTGTATTTCAATTAGAATTCCTGTTATGAATTTTTAAAGTTGTAAACAACCTTTATAAACACCCTGTACATTTCTGAATGCATATGAAGATACAAAACTTGCTACACAGGGAAGAACTGAATTGCGTTCGTCGTAATATCAGTAGAATGGTGAATTTTGATGGAAGCAAACATACAGTAATTTAGTCATAAACTCGTTTAGTGATATGCAATTTCTTTTTACGTATAATATACCTACAGGTAGTTGTGAAACTCTTGATTACTCCATATTTATTATCGTGATAGGGCCGGTTCATAGTCATAGAATTTTACAACTAATTAAAGAGGAAACCAAAGGTGGATGGTACGATTTTTCGAATGAATGAGCAATATTTTTGGGCCAGTTATTATTGCTTTCCGGATAAAAACTCCCCCCTTTTGCGATCACCCATTAATGTGGCATTGACCATTGGCTTCGATACGGTCGTCAGGAAATCATTGGCGAATGTAAAAAGATTTGAAGCATTTGAAGATAGACGATTATTTCAGAGGATTAATTAGCTGGAAGTGAATAGCTTAATGCTTAAATGAAGAGGAAAAAAAACTTGGATAATGATGGAAAATATGAGGGCAAAATTAAGTTTATGGAGCGTGCACAACATTTTTTATTCATGAAATAGATGTAACTGCAAACATTATCGTATGGATTTTCACATATATATAATTAAAGGTGGCATTGAATTTGGTTCAGATGTCATAGATTAAGTCATTAAATATCACAAAGATTTCAAATTCGGCTACTTTTCTTTTGTTAAATTTCAAAATCAAAATTACTATAACAGTCATCATTACTGAAGTTATCCCTTGTCGGTTTTCTCATGGCACATGGTTCTTTTGCGATGCTGGTCATAGCAATTACAATTATTCAAGGGACATAATATTTTGATCTAATTTTTTTTTTGCCTATTTTGATCGTCATTTAAATCTTATGTGTACTAGCGTACATGTATCTGTATGAAATGTATTGGCAAAGATTTGTTTGATAAACAACAAAACTTTGTAACCTAACATACGAATAGAAAGTATATATTTTAGTTGTGTTAATTGCTCGAGTAAGATATTCCTTAATTTTTATTAAAACTCCTAAACATTCCAGCCGTAGTTTGATACGGGTCAGGAATTATTATTGCGTAACCAGGTTATTCCCACCTATAAAAAGATGCCGTCATGGTGGGTGGACTTCCATATTTCTAAATGTAGCATTTCATAAATTGCTCATCCCAAACAACAGTGGATGGGTGTCCACTCTGGTTTTCTCCATTTTCAAAATTGCGTGGATTTCTTGATCCACATAATATGCATTTTTCGATGGGATTATTTTAATTTGATAGTGGTGAGGATTTTGATATTCCATCTACTCTCCTGTGATACATTTATCTATTCATGTTTTGTGTGTCGTCGGCTGAGTTGGAACAAATTCGAGCATATTTTTACTTCGCTGATGACCAATGGTAAGTTTGACGTCTTGAAATATGTTTTGTCCACAGTTGAGATTTTAACAGACAATTTTAATGGTACTCCCATTGTAAAATATGTATAATGGTTAACACTTGCGTTAAAATTATCAGTGAAGCTCCAGTTCGACCTCAATAAAACATTTTCATGCAATTCTTGTATAGTAGCTGTATTGAGGTGAAGCTCAAGATTAGATAGAGAGAAATATTTAAAAACTGGTGACTTCCAACTTTTTTTTGTTTTGTTCTCTAAAGATGGTTTTTCTACTTTTGAAATGTTCTTGCGAAATTCTTGCGAAATTCTTGCGAATTGGTTGCTTGCTAGTTAATGTATTACACAGTAAACTGGTGTGTGACTTACCCTCGCTGTATTAATAGTGGGATCAAATAGAACTTAAACTACTACTCATTGTTTCGAATCGAAATTAAGAAAAAAGCCCAATGAATAATTTGATTCATTTTCCATTTTGAGCGAAAAAAAATTATGGATACAGGGTATGTAATCAAAAAAGAATACTTCGAGATTTTCTGGAGCTTGTTGTTCCTCCAATTGCATTTTCGTGACAGTGAGCATTTACTTAAGTTAAACTGGAAACGTAATGCACAAAATAAAATATCTTTATCATTCGATTATATCATAAAAAGCTTTCTTTTTTGTTATTATGGCGAGTCTGGTGTTGGAATAATTTTATAGTTCCATGAAATCTGTAATAAATCGAAGATTATTAGCCACTTTGTAGCGGCGTAATTGCTCGGTGGTCGACGATTTCCTTATAACCTACTTTACTATGTGTGTGCTGAAAGTTACTTAACCTTCCACAAACTGCTATAATTGGTCTGGAGGCAACAAGGTACACATTCAAAATTTAACGATTTTACATCGCGAACGAGTCAATGATTTCTTAGTTTCCTCGTACCGGTCTAAAAACTATACTCTACATTTTCAAAAAAAAGTTTTCAGACACCTTTGTCCAGCGTTATTTTACGATTAGTTCCAAGGTCTGCATAATGTATAATACGGTCGAGTCCCGATTTAACAAAAACAGTCCCTAAGTTATAAGACAAATTCGTTAAATAGAAACATTGAAGCGTATCGATTTAAACACAAGAAATCGCAAACAAAATTCGTAAGAAAAATTAATTTTCCTCGAAAACAATGTATCACATTTATTAGCTAGAACTGCTATAAATACGGGTATAAAAACGTATTTAGTAAACAACTTTTTTTCAAAACGAAAAAGTTTACTTCCCAAATCTTTTTATGTTCATGTTTTTTGTAAGTTGCTCAGCGCGAAACAATAAGCTCAAAAATAAAATGTATTTAGGGAATACCAACAATTTACAGTTGGTAAATTAAAAATGTCTAGGTATCATCTTATAAATAACAATTACATTAAGGTTTTGGGTTTTGGGTGTACATGGACATGTAGTTGAGGTGAAAAGGAAGGGCAACATCGATGCATAATGCAGAGTTCCCACTTACTGGAAAGTCAGGGAAATCAGGGAATATCAGAGAAATCGTGAAAATTGATTAGTTATCGTCTCTTATGAAAACTTGAGATAAAATCCATTATTTTTCTTATTCTTTTAAACAAATGTCATGGGAGTGATTGAAAAGTTGTCAGAAAATGTCAGGGAAATCGACTTGATAATTTCTATGGGAACTATGTAATAGGCAGAATTGTCCTTGGCGTCGAATGAACTTTAATCACATCAAACTTGAAGACTAGAACTTAGAATTTTCTAATTTGACGAAATCCTTCGGTCTCACAATAGCGGTTTCCGATGCCAAGGTTTTCGTCACGGCCTTACCAACGTGTTGATTGGCTATCGAGAATCCAGCCGTTGTTCGTTGACCTGCTCGATTTTCGAGTCGATGAAAATGACCGCCAAAGCCATCATTGCATTTTCTCATCCATGGCTGAAGTTTTCCGACTCACTCGTGACCCAAATTCGAGCCCTCAGCTTCACCAAAAGCTCGTTCACTCACATTTTTTCCGTCGTTTTAACAGGAATGTTAGTCGGCAGACATCCTTGCCCAGCACATCTTCAGCCCCTCCGCCTCCTCCTCCTCTCCAGCCGCTTCTGGACTCCGCCAACAACACGCTGACCAACAGCACCAAACTCGCCGTGATGCCCAGCGCCCTGGTCAAGCTGCGCCAGCACAGCGGTGGTGTGGAGAGGCTGAAGGCCCTGACGGATACCGGAAGTCCTCTGGTGCGGCTCTCTACCAGCGACTCTTCCTCTTCGGCCTCTTCAGGAGTTTCCTCCGCGGACTCCACAACCAACGACGAAGCCTCGGTGGTCAGAACGAACCTTAGGAGACCTTTGGCACGTCCTTTCATCCCTCCACAATTTCCGTCTCCATCAGATGGCAACGCCCTCATCAAGCCCTCCGAGTACTTGAGGACAGTTCGCCAGAAGCAGGGACTGCAGTCTTCCAGAAGCTCGGTGCTGTCCTCCCGAGAAGACCTGGCCGATTTTGGGGACGATGACCATGGCTCTTCCGCCTCGTCCACTACGTCCAATGACAGCGGCATTGGAACAACCACCTCGGCATTGTCCACCAGCGTCGTCGCTCCATCAGCGCCATCATCGGTCATTCCACCCCCGCCGCCTCCACCAAGTGACAACGCTTCTGCCAAGCTTCCAGCAGCCACCGACAACTCTGGAGCGGTCCATCCGTCGCCCAACTCCGCCCTGAAGCAGCCGCTGGCAGCCATCCGACCTCAGGACCTGCAAGCGGTGCACCTGAAGCCCATGGGGAAGGGCGACGCCCCTGCCACCAGAGTTACTGCCGCGCCCCTAGATGTCCTGGAGAATAAGACGCATCTCATCGGGGAACTCAAGATAGTGAAGGACATCAACGGCATCAAGAAGATGAAGGAAGTGAAGGCCAAGCAGGATGTTGAGATGGTGAGTCTTTTTTAGATTCAGTTATGGATCCACTACTTATGTACGTGTATATCAATGGGCCTAACACTGGCGTGGTCTGTCTACTGACCCTTCTCATGGCGCCCCCAGACCTGGAAAACCTGGGAAAGTCAGGGAAAATCAGTTTACTTTGAAAAAGTCAGGGAAATTTAACAAATAAATGTTGCATTTTACGTAGCTATAGTTAGTGGTTAAGCAGGTCAACACAATATAGTCATGAGATGATAAGCAGTTCTGTTAAAAATGAATGAAAAAATGTCAGTTAAAAATAATCTAAATTTACTGTTAGCTTCTGAAAATTTGTGTTCTACCTACTGTTTAAACATAATAAGCAATAAATATAGTATTCATTACATTGGCATATACTATATTTTTGCCTTTGCAGCGATTAGGGCGGTCAGGGAAATTTGTTTTAAAACCTGGAAAAGTCAGGGAAGTTGAGTTTAATTTCTGGGGGAACCCTGCTTCTCACCTTCGATAAAATTTCGGAGAGATACAAGATACCGAGATTAATATTTATTGGTCGAAAACTGCCATACCTTTATGTAAACTTGGATTTTTCTTCTGATTTATGCTGCAATGGTGATATTTATGCCAGGCGAGGACCCTTCAGTGCTTCAGTATGTATTGGACTTGTAATTATACCGTGCTCCTTCATCTCTGCTAAATCCTCCTTGGCCATGACACCTTACCTTTGATACTCATGGTCAGTCATTTCGTTTTCAAAAATCACAAGTTATAAAGACAAGCATTACTTCCATATTTCCAGGAAAAGGCGAGAAGGTCTGAAATAAACCGTCAATTCAATGCTGACAAGTTCGTCGAAATAATTCCAGAGGTTGACGATACGGGGTCGCCTATACCCCGCTGGAAGCGGGAGATGCTGGCCAAGAAGGCAGCAGATAAAGCAAAAAAAGAAGCAGAGACTCAACGATTGGTTCGTAACTTCACTTTTCAGTCCAAGACTCAAGAGAAACTAGCCAATCATGCATGGGTCAGTTGTCCATTAGTAACGTTTTCTTTGCATCTTCTGTAGCGTGACGAAGAAGAGCAAAAATTGAAAGCTCAACCCCAGTGGAAAAGGCAATTGCTCCAGAAAAAAGATATTGCTGGGACTCCTGGTAGTGCTACAACAACCATTGAAAATAACAATAAAAAGTAACTGATTCGTGATTTACAATTGGGATTGCAAATTATTGAAGTCTAATTATTGAACTCTTTCTCTTGATATTATTCTTAGGCCTGTAACTCCAATGCTATCCAATGGGGTGTCTCAGCCAGACAACAAGCCAAAGCCGTTAGTCCAGATGCAGCGCTTCAAATCGGAACAATCCATAGTTAATGCCATCAATGGCACTGCCCCAAATGATCGTCCAACCATAGAGGAACCGGAAGACAGGCCAGCCAATCCATGGATGCATAAGTTACGCAAAACCAACAGCACCCTTTTCTTGAATAGCTAATTGAATGTGAATTTCTGCACCTACACGCCCTTCGACCAACCAATAACCGATTAGCTTTGTAAATAATTAGCTTGCCACATACTTTTTGCCTCTTCTGTGTAATTAATTTTAGCAAATTCCAATTTATAAACGCAAAAGTGAATGCCCGAAGGTAAAACAGGAAATTGTTCCTTGCAACTATGCAATTATCGTATCGTATTCCAACAAAATCATATCCCCTGTTATATACTGTAATATTAGAACATTTGTACACCTTCAACCTATTTCAATAGCAAGCTGTGCTATTTTTTAAATCGTAGCAATTTTTAAATCCTCCTTATGTTTTAACATGCACGAAACACGCCCGTAAAGCAGTCAAGTCTGACCTACGAGTAATCATTGTTGACAACTTTCAAAATTGAAATTCAGACTTGAGTAATTAAAATTGTTTTCTTTTCAACGTTCTTAAATTTTTAATAAGTCATGGTCGTTGAATTTTTATTTGGTTTTCAAGTGAATTAAGTCCAACTCAAACTTTAAATTATTCCAGTTATTTCAAAATTTCTAATCAAATTTTAATTTCTTTCTCAAATGTTATGCTATGAGGAAGTCGATAAAATTGCCTCTACTCAGTTGTTTGGAATGTCAATTAAAATATTTTTAAACAACGTTTATTTAAAATTGGTTAAAATTAAAATCAATTTGTTTGAAAGAAATAGGCATAATTAATTGGCCTGTCAAAAGTAAATTCTGTCAAATTGAAGACGTTGCTGTCAGTCTCGAGTTTTGGGCAGTTGTGTAAATATGCCATGAACTTACGCGTTCAGCCTGACAGCATCAACTAGACGTTCAGGATTTTTCTGAAATTTATTGCGTGATCAATAATAAATTATTGCATTTTGGATCTTGAATGAGAAAAACAACGAAGTAATGTTGGAATAATTTGTATTCAGATCGGAGAAAAATGTGTAAATTGGAAGACAAATTTTTCCATTGTTATTTTTTGTTTTTGATTTTGGTATGATCTAAGTTGTGTGATCGGTCTTACTCATAAAGTAAAATTCAGAAAGATAAACAATTAGTTTTCTTAGAACCTCCCATTAAGGTTTAAAACGTTGCTATATTTGCTTAAGCATGCCCTAGATTTTAATGACTGCACTTTTAGATATCCCATGCCCTTTTAATGGTGAGATTTGCAAATACTATTGTGCCAATGGGTATATTTTTCACCTAAAACTCATACCTTAACTGATTAATCCTATCTATTCTGAGTGTTTTAACTACTGTATGTGTTTATTATAATTAGTTCTGAACTAATCATTAAATCGTATCTCAAATTTCTATTGTTTACTTTCACGCTATTCTTGATTTACATGTATTTGTTAAATCGGTTGAAAAAACAGTTTGTGATTTAATTGGAAAAATCAGAATTTCTATAAACGTCTAACTAAACCTTTTATTTTTCCAGTTGAGAATAACATTGAATAACAATAATCATAAGGTCGAATGAAAGAATGCAGACATGGAAAAAATTACAGATTTGAATTTCGAATAGAACACGTTGAATATGATGAAAATCGAGTGTTCTTCTTACACGTAACATTTATACAGCATGTAATAAGTACATATAATAGGCATATTTCTGACCAAAATTAAAATAGCCAAAAATATTTAGAAGGTGCTGAATAACGGTACAGCATTAAAGACTGACGAGACGATACCATCATCATGATTACAGTATTTTACATTTAAACGAGTACTTGGATAAACACGTATAGGATGTAGGACACCAATATGACTGTCGAGAAAGCTGAATGAAATGAGATACCGTTAGCAGTTACAAGTTCATGAGTGAATGGTGAGTAAAGAATTATAACCTATCCCTTATGACCCAAAAATAAGTTGATGGAATACTGAAAGTAGAATATCGCAAATTACGCAATGGACATCTTGTCCCAGTCCCTCACGTTTCCTAACGAGTTTTTAGTTAAAGAGGGTAAAATTTATTTAAGTGAAAGTTATCATAATTTAATTAAAGAATGTGTCAACATTAAGTAAAAACCGAAGCAGTGACAATCTCATCGCAGTATTTTATGAAAAATAACAGTAAAAGCCCTGAAAAGGTACTATCCTCTTCTGCGATTTACATATATATCTCTGTTTAATAGCGCGACGTTTTGAATTTATTGGGGTCAATTAAATTGCCTTAATTGAGAGGAAATATGTATATTTCGCTGAAGCGCACTAGAGCGCTGGGTGGCGCTCTGTACCGGCTGCGAGGACGCCATTTAAGTTCGGGCTCTTTAAGTTGTTGGCTGGGTCACTTGTGCGCTTTCTCGGTTTGGAATTTTGGGAGTTTTGTCAATTTGATCGGTTGAAAGTGGGAACAAGAAAAACAATCATCGAACAGTATACAATTCAAGCGCGAAGGTACTAGTGAAAAGTTCAAGAAAATCGCGAAATTTGCATTCTTCGAGCAATAGTTGGCGGTATGGAGACGGAAAGTGTCCCAAATTTGCTTTCGAATAAATCGAATTCCAGCAGAAACGGCAGTTTACATGGAAGGTTTTTATATTTTGACCTACGATTTCATTGTTTCTGGAGCCTGGTTTGATTGATCACTTCAACGAATTTAACATGCGTTCCACCAGTGGTAAAACAATCGAAGAAGAGCCTCGTCCAAGAACGTTTGCCACCATTGTGATTACGTCATTACGAGGGTAAGGCTGGTTTCCGTTATTATTTTAAGTCGTCTACAGAACGTATCAACGATTGCTTTTCTGATCGATTTTTGCGAAACAATATGACTGAGTTGTTTGTGCTATAACCTCCAGGTAACCTTGAGCCTCGGAAATGCGATTATGACTTTTCGTTGTTAGTTTAAACCCAAAGGCTGCACTTCTCGCCCTTGGGGTTCATTGGGGTCCCCGAAGGGCATTGAAATGTTTTGGCAAATTCTGGCGAGTTGCTCATAGTGCCAATTGTTCTGGGGAAAAAAATTATTAGCGAATTTGCTAATTAGTGAAGCTCGAGTAAATTTTAGTATGCATGTACATAATTTTGCCTACCTAAATCTTCCTGGGCTGTGAGGATCTTTCAGGTATTTGATGTAGCCTTCCTTGCTAACCACTTCACACCAAATCTGCGGCAGATATTAGAACATTGTATAAGCCATTTTGCATTCAATCCACTTAATCCACTTTTAATTTTTAAATGAATGCTCTGATGTATTTAGTTGTCCCATACCTGGCCGTATTGAATGAAGAACAGTTGCTCAGGTGTGAAATCAATGCCGGGCAATGATGGGGCTTTTCCGTGTTTTGCTGTCCATTTCTGATAGGCCACGAAAGCGTGCTTTAGTCCAGCATTGTCACAGATGTTGTCGCCCAAGGTGTCGTTGCCATTCACCTATATCGAAATAACAAATTGAGCTTTATGAAATCTTAAAACCAAAGTGGATAATGACCTTTGGACAGAATCGGCACTAACGTGTTCGTCGATGATGTCCATCTTGTATTTGGCATATTGCTCGGCAAAGCATGTGGCTTGCTTGGTGAATTTTTCAATGGTTTCGTCGGGCCACCATTGGGAATGGTTTCCATTTTTATCGTATTTTCTACCTGAAACCAGAAACTTGGATGTTAAGACAACTACATGGACGATTGGCAACAAATTTCAGTTAATAGCTTCATAAATACTAGCCATAGTTATCGAATCCATGGGTGATTTCATGCCCGATGACTACTCCGATACTTCCAAATTTTAAATAACTGAAAACAAATTGACACGTAAAGCATACCTGAGTAGTTGACAGTTTTAAATATTAACAAAACGCCGCTTGAGGGCAATTAGCAGTGGTCTGTTTGGACAACCAGGCAATAATGCAACTGTTAAAAGCTCCTAATTGCAATGTCAACCAATTGGGAGATTTCGAATGTTGTTTCGCAAGCTCCTCCCAGCTGAGTAATTGCATTTCTGAAATGATGGTCAATTCTCACTAAACTCATGTTGTGTTGTTTCTAATGAATGTCTCCAATGTAAGCCAATGAGCACACGATGTGCTCTGCTGTCAATACTACAAATTGCTATACCGTCGTTTGGGCGTGGCTCATAGGATGATGCAGCAATCTGATTTGACAACACAACAACAGGCAAATCCATCCATAGACACCGGCTCAACTACTCAGGCCTGTTATATCTAGGAGGCTATGCGTAAAGTTACCAATATTAAGAAAACCCATTTTAAACTAGTATCATTACAGGGTCACCCTGTATAGAAATGTGACGTCGAATTGGCTACGTAGATTTTCATTTTTCAATACAATTTAATGAACGCGATGATTCAGCAGGTTTACTTGTTAATGGATTTCATAGTTTACGCAGTAATCTTCCGCTTGACAGATTTGTCATTTGCTTTCATTTTTCGAAGCTACATGTAATACGAAATAATGAGCAGTTTATATTAAACTACTTACCTCGGTAGGCCAGGATTGAAAAACGGAAAACGGAGAATTCCAGCAGGGAATACTGCAGAGGGGAGAGGAGATTGAAGAACGCAAATTAATATAGCAGAAAACCCCTTTTATACTTGTAATCATTAAAATCCAATCTCCTTCAAGAGACCACGCATGCATATAAGAATTGGGAAAATCGATATTGCCCGTTAAAGTGAGCAGCAGACAAGTTGACACTAATGGATATCGAAAGAATTGAGTTGTTTTTACACTCAATCTACCGTGTCAAAACTGTCAGTCAGACACGCGTGGATATTGGAAGCGGTGTTAAATTGAAGTTTGAAATTTATTGTACTTGCCTATTTCATTGAAATTCGGTCTGTAAAAGGCGTTCACATCCAGCGGAGATCCGTACCAGTCTCTGAAAAGGAATTAATGGATTGAACTAAGCAAAGAAACGGTTTTCCTTTGAGAAAGAATCCTCGCTGCTCGTTTGCACGCATTTAATCATAAAGGATTCCACATTTATTGACTATAGGCTGCAAAAGCGTGTTTTCGACAAATTATCTCTTGGTTCCGATAGGCAATTCACCGGTTCTTTCATATAACCATTGGCGACATGGTTCTCAATTTTGCAGTCTACTGAACTTAGGACCGAATTAGGCAATCACTGCCAGCATTAGTGTATTGAGGGAGTGCTAGCTTATTTTCTTAAAATGAATTACAGCTTATATGCGTAGCCAAAATGGCAATAAGCTAATGTAAATGTGCATGCCTTATATTTGAATTCCTCCCTATTGTGGAAATCCTTGAACCTGGCTGTTAGTATGTCTAATTCAAATAAGGTTTATTGGTATTACTAGGATGTGGGCACACCACGCAAAAGTGGGCTTCTCCTAACAGCTCAAAGGTTTTGCGGGACAACTTGCGAATTTAACCTAACTTAACCTAACTTAACCTAACTTAACCTAACTTAACCTAACTTAACCTAACTTAACCTAACTTAACCTAACTTAACCT